>JANSTX010022673.1:0-15712 GCA_027564355.1 Penthetria funebris
GCGTTAAATTGGCTTTGAATATTGGAAAAGATGTAAGGAAACGCGGTCGCCCACAAGCTACTTGGTTATCAGTTGTTTAAAATGACTTGAACAGATTGAATTCAGAAAGTGACGATAGAAACTTGTTGAGAAATAGATTGAGAAATAGAAGGGCCGACCCTGAATAAGGAAAAAGGCAAGGAAGAAGAAGAAGAAGAAGAAGAGTTTTGTTGAATAAATTCATTTTCAACAAAATATTAAGAAAATCTAAGATTATAAAAATGTTTTTATTCTTGAGAGTCGGAAATGAAGTCATTCATGAAAATCATACTCGGCTATTAGTTTTCTAAGTAATTTCCATGTAATGTAACAAATGATATGTTGATGATAGTGTATTTTGATCGTAAATGTTATAATTTTAATCATCAAAATGTATCAGATTTAAATTTGCATTGAGAATTTTCACTGATTTAATCCCTCTAAAGTTTATCTCGATTATTATTCACAATGGAATTATAAAACTTTTAGTACTTTACTCAACATTTATATCCAAATCCAACATATTCGACCATTTCCGCACTCATTATTTTTAAACAATTTTACATAAATAAATTAATTAAATTAAAATATAATTTTACTGCAAAAATTTTGTAACTGCAATAGTTTTTTAGTACATTAGGCGAAAGTTTAGAATCCCCCCTCCTCCCTCAAGGACGAGATCGATAATATACTTTTTGGATGGAGAATTTCAAACGAATATTAATTTAATGTTTTTGGGAAATGCCCTTATTCCTTGCCAGGTGACTCCAAACAGATTGTGATTTATAGAAAAATCTGCAAATCAAAATTAAAATAGAATAAAATATTAAAAAACTCAAATGCATTTATTTATGATGTCTACTTTCTTCGTTGTTTCCATAAAGCTTTACAAAGCTTAATATGAAACTTTAACCAATAGTATTCAGTTCTAGTAATTTTCAGAAAAAAAAAGAATTTTCGAATTCTTTAACTAGTATAAAAATATATTTAAGGTTAAGTTTTCCTATTATGTTTGGTATTTTATTATGAAAATGTATGGAAAAAGTAAATATAGGAATACATTTCAATACACATTTAAACTATAAAAGTTTTGAAAGAATCTTTTGATCTGGAAAGAAAATGATTTCACTAACAATGACATTGTATAACTTTATATATAAGCATACTTTTTAAGGAGTATGTTTTTTTTTGTTTAATTACTTTTCTATCTTGTATTCCATGTAAAGCGTTATTTTTGCCAAGGCAAAGATGTGGACTGATAGTATTTTCATCTAAAGCATTTAGTTCTGCGAAGTGAAATAAGAGATTTACAAAATAAGCTGTTTTAAATCGCTGGAAAAATGTTTGGAAATTATATTATAATCTCACTGATTCATTTTATCTATATTTTACGCAAAATAAAAGAAATTCAGCAAACAAATATGAATATGTATATGTACTTATAATAATTACCAAAATTATCTCTATAATTGTATTTAAAAAATATTATTTTTTATTATTGACGTAACTCATCTGTCAAAATCTTCTCTATTTTGCAACTTCAATTCTTATTTCACGTGTGCATACATGAGCGAAATAAAAAGAATGTGAAAGAAGCAAACGAAATAATTATGTTCCAACAATTCGTTATTTCGCTCGTCAATTTTGTTTACAGTTTAGACGAGGTGAAATAGTGTGGAACTTGTTATTTAACGCATGCGAAATATGATGACATTTTATATGGTTATACTTTTATTTCACATGAACTATTATATTTACCTACCATAATAATGTTAAAAATTCTCAAAGAAAGATTCATGAGTCATAACAACATCTTAATTTCTACTATATGACCATTTTCTTAATTTCTGTGTTTTGTATGGTCGGTCGCTCTATATATTATTGACCTTTGACACCAATAAAAGTCTGCATTTTTAGCATTACAAGAATGATTACAAATTTTTTCGTTTAGTTATAAGTTAAATTCATTGATTGTACCAATTGATCACGCCCCCCCCCTCCTCTTTCCGTACTTAAATATTAATAAACAAAATTAACTAATAATTTAGATAGCACTATAAAAAAAAACAATAAATAATAAGAAATCTTCTTTAAATTATGCATAAGGTCTTCTGAAGAATCTATAAGATTATACATAATCGGCGTGAATTTAAAATGATTGTATACATTGATTACAGATGATGGGTGCCTGGAAATTTAAACAATGAGTCTTCAACATATATACGTTGATTTGCGGTTTTATCATTATCTTATGTAATCAATTCAGACTATAAATGACTTTAAGTGTACGAAAATGTGTATTATATGAAATTATTTATATTATGCAAACTATTCATAAATTATTCGAAGAATGGTAATTTTGCTGTGGTTATACCCTCAAATGCATTTTTATATGCAATGAAAATATGTGTACATATTGTGATTTATAAATAAATTTACCTTTATAAGAATCCAAGTTAAGAACAATTGGAATAATAAATTTTCTTATTTATAAACTTGTCTATATTATAATAATCCATATTGCCTATTTAGATTCTTCTTGTAATTCAATTATTTTGTTAATAAACTCTCATATGATCCTAATATATACTCGTAGCATATACTAGAATATTTTTATTGATAATTTTATTCAATTTATCTAGTTCAATGACCATATAAAAATCTATTTATATACTTTAAAGTATAGATTTCCAGAAATTAATTAAATAAAAAAATCTGTATGTGACATGTGAAATACAAGTGCTTGCTAAAAAATAGGAAATGACCATAACAGAGAAATTATACATAATTTTTATTTCAATTAATAAATTCACTTAGATATTATATTTGTACATAGAGAATTACTAGGTATACGTATATAATTCTGTACATATCCTGCCATATACGTACTCCATATTTGATAAGGAAACTACTTTGGGAAACCATTCCAATATACTATTACAATTTACATTACGAATTTATTTGATGAGAAATGTAATTATAGTCAAGGAAATAATATGTAGAAATAACGAAAACAAAACCTCTTGACGGGGTACACTAGTATTTCCATAGATTTCAATTTTAAAATAATTGACCATGTCCCTATTGTAGTGACTATAAGTACCTTTGAATGGGTACAACTTTTTGGTAGATCTTCAGCAAAATGTTAATAACTATACAAAAGTTGAATTCAGAAGGAAGAAAAAAATATGCAAAATATGTGTAAAGAACCCATCTATTGGGTTATGTCAAAATTATATTTTAAAAAAAAATTGTGTCTTAAAAATAATCCAGAATTATTGTTTAGAAGGGAAACTTATTATTTGTGAAAAACTTTCTTAGGTTCTTTGAAAACAATTAAAATTTTATGCACATTTATATAATTGAAAGTGAGTTTTTTTCTTAAGAATATTTTCGAAATTAATGCGAATTAAATGTTTAAAAATTAATGTACTGTAAATTTTAGTTTTATTTCATGAATAATTTCGCCAGAGAATGCCAACATCCAAAATGAAAATCATCGCGAAAAAATTACGATCTTTTTTGGAAAAGTACTGAATTTTTCATTTAATGAAAAAACTGTATTTTTAATTTTTATGACTCTAATCTAATAGTCATTATCTATGGAATTAAAATTAGCTCGATCAACCGATTAGTTCCCATTTTAGTAAATTTTCTGTATACATAGAGTAACTTACTGTAGCCACATTTTGTGACACACCGCATTCTCTCACGATATAGAATATGTTTTTACAACTCATATACAAATTTTTGCAATTTTGCATTTGTGATTCCTTTCACAATGTTTTTATTAGCCCACTTTATTTTCTGTGACCCCTAACTTTTATTTATTCTAATTTTTTTTTTTTTTTCTGTAATGAAATATAGCTCCACTAGACTTTTTCAACTTTTACCCCTCTAATATATTACTTCACTTTCTTGTCTGTTCGTTCAATTTTTCTACCACTTCCCGACTAGTCAATGAATTGAAATTGTAGAGAACAATTCCATATTTAATCGCTTCCATATTTATTGGGGTGCGTTAGACGTTTGTACACCACCAACTTAACTTTTTCAGAAATATTTACCTCCTAATTTTTTCTGCAACCATATGATTGGAATAGAAGGTATTTCCACTAGATTTTTGGTAATCCTTCCACCCCCACTTCATGCCTAATATTGTTTTGATGAAAATGATGGTTAAATAGACAATTTCAGACATTAGAAAATGATGGGTTATATAAACAATTTCATCAAATGAGTATATATTCCATATTTGTTATATATATATGTTAGGTTGACCATACCAATAACTTATTGAAAAATATGTACCCCATTCAGAATTTTTGCAACTTAATGAAAAACATTTCGCAAAAAAGCCCTTTTTTGCTCAACAAACCTTGGTTTCGTGATTGGCTAACAAGTCGACATTGTTATTCTGTTTTTAAATTTATAGAATATACAATTAAATTTAATTACATGCAATAATAAACAAGTAAATAAAAATATATGTTATATTTAACAAATCGTTACCATTAAATAGTGTTTACACCAAGGTTTACACGCAAATAAAAATTCAATATTTCTTCTTCTAATTTCTATACAAACAATTATTAATATGAGTAATATAAAGTTAAACAAAAAATTAAAACTTACTAACTACCCATAATCAATCTATAACTACTAACAATATATAAAGTGTAATAGTAAATATTTTTCATTTTTGTCAAAAATCAGTAGTAAAAATCCCCAATAATCACATCCTACATACATAGAAAGTAGTTGGAAAAGTTTCAGGTCACGCAAACCCGTCTGTCTATATAAATAAGTTAAAAGTATTCAGAATAAGTTTCTATTTTGTCGCTTAATAATATTTTTATCTAATATTAAGTATTGTATTTTATATAAGAAACTATTTCAATTGTTTTGAAGTTTTCGAGAAAGTGTTGCGAATTGAATAAATGATTACCAGAATTGCTAGAACATAAAAAATGTGTCTTATTACATTGTTTTTATTAATGTTTTGTTGACATGAAATTTTTATTTATACAATATAATTATACATATAAAGTAATAATTTTTAAAAAGTTAAATTTATCAATGCCAAAAGTGACTCACCAACCCCATTGGGGTTGTATAATTTAATGTAATGTAATCAAAACGTCAATTTGTGACACAAAAATGTGGTCTATAGTGCAAATATTTGTATTTATAAATAAAATGGTTCTTGTCTTTAATATAAATTTTAAAGTAACTTCTTAATAAATTAATATAAGTATTAAATTATATCATCATTTTAATAAATAAACAGTAGTTTCTTGAATTAATTTAAAAGCGTTAAATTAATTTATATACTTAGATTCAGGTTAAATATTTTGTTATTATAAATGTATAGTTTATTAATCTCAGTTAGATGATCGATGTGACTTAACGCATCTTTACCTCTTCGCATTGTCACCGTAATAAAAAAGAAATTGTTTCCACGTCTAGTTTATCGATTGATTGAAAACACATCTCAATAACAAAATAGGAAGCTGGGGATTAATGCACCAAACTACTGAAGTGTGTAATATGTATAAGTGGATAATTATAATTGATCCTATATTTTTCCGGTTGATAAAATTTAAATTAAAGTTATTTAACTTTATATTTTATGTTATATGCATATTAGAAATGGAAAATTAACATAGTAATGCCACCCTATGCGCCCTTGTGTCGCTAAATAATAGTTTGTTAATTTAAAGTTAAACTACTATTTGCCCTAATTTGAAGCTTTATCAGGCTTCTTCATATTAGACTGAAACGTAAATTTGTGATAAAAAATATTGAATTTGTTTATTTTTGTTGTCGTTCCGTAAAATAGGGAAAAATAAAAGCATTTCAATTGTTGATGGAAAATATAATACCAATTGAATTTCCATAATGTCAGCAACCATTTTTATATTGTTTGTAACATTTGCGGACAACTATCATTGTTAACGATTTCACCACGTTATTTTTGAACGACTAACATCTTCTATTACCAAGATATTTTCTGGCAATTGCGCATACCTTGCGGTATCATCGATCGAACGCCTTAGTGTATGGCCGATCCAATTTCATTTTCTTCACCTGATAATTGTATCTATCCTATACAAATTGTCATTTGATAGTGTATTTTACCAAAAAAATTTCTATATATGTCTAAAGTGCCTATTGACGAAAGTTTGGCATTGTTTATGATTTTCATAAATTTCGAAGTGTCGCAGCCATATAAATAGTATCGCTAAACAATTTGATTTTCAAATACGTAAATTTTGATTACGTACCCCACTTGCATTTCCGATCACCTGTCACACGCCTTTTATATATGCGTAATCCGAAATATTTTTCAGCCGGACGATGTTTCATAAATTAACAAAAACAAATTAAATAAATTATTGAATATTATTTGTTATGAATTATAAATTTGAGCCCAGATCTTTTTTTGTGACTTATATTGTAAAAGTACATCATTATTTATGTTTTATGACATTTACTAATGCTAATCCTAAATTGTATTCTAACTTAATATTCATTAGGGTATTATTCAATTGATCATATTTTTATGGCTTTAAACAACAAATTTATTATATATTAATAAAGTCATAAATCTATAGTATTGTATATACATACTTGAAATATTTAATCAAATTTTAATTCTAAATAGATGTAATAATGGAATGCTTAATATATTTTTTTAATTAAATTACCACAAAGTATGTTAAATCGATATTTTTATCAAGAGATATATAAAGGCTCATCATCTATAAATATGTATACGAAATAAATTATATTATGGAATGTATTACATGAGAAGAGAGAAGTCTTTCATAAATAAAGATGGATATTTTAAATTTCCTATTCAAATGCACATAAATTTAAAAAATCTTTAATTACACAAAAATCGATGCCACAGAAATAAACTCACGTAGATTTCACCATTTCTATTTTCAATATTTGCATGATTGATTGTATAATGTAATATTAATTAATCTAGAGGATGTTTTTAAGCTATACTTTGACGTTGTCATCTCTGTCCATTGATTTCAAATTAACTGTTTTATTACAAACTTATGTTAAACGATGTGTAATATTAACAAAGTTTACATTTCTTACACTTTACTGTTTTTTGTTTTTTTTTGCTTGCTCATTAAAGTGCTATAAATAAAATATAATTATGTATTTGTCATTATTGTAGATTCCAAAAGTGTTTATTATTAGTATATCCATAGTCGAATGAATATTAAATAGAATTATAGTATATGGTAAAATTCAAAGTTTTCTCAATTAATTATTATCATTTTCCAATTCTGAATATTTTAATATTTTGATTGGTCCTTCGAGCCGTGTACAGAAAATCACTTTTGAACTACTAATGTATTTTTTTTTTAAATTACAAATAAAATTTATTTTGTTATATTTGGTAAATAATTGCATTACGAAAACTTTGTGGCTAACATCGTTAGTTTATTTATCGTATATAAAATTATATATTATTTTATTATTATATAGAAATATCAAAATGTAGTCCTTGAGCCCCGTAAAGGATTAAGTTTATGATGCTGATGATCTGTTCATTTTTAATTTATTATATCATAGAAATTGTATGCAGATAATATTTTATTAAATATTATATAGCTGTTCAAGTGTTATACAAATTTTTTTAATAAAAAAAAGTTCAATTACTTAGAAGAAAAAGTATTTGACAATGTTTTTTCTTGTAAATCATGAAGTATATAAGGCTTTTAACATTTCAAAGCAAAAATTTATAAAAAAAAAAAAAATTATAATACTAAACGCTTTGTTATATCGTTAACTATATGTATTCATGTTTAGCTTTGACGCTTTGTACTGCTTCTGTATTTTTTTATAATATGTACTTAGTACATGTTTATGAACAAATATTTAATTTTTTTTTATAAGATTTGTTTTATGTATTTTAGTAATTTTATTTTTAAATTTAGTTATGCTTAAAATTTTTGAATTTTATTTATAACATCTAAAAATTAAGAATTATTCGTTCGAGGCTATTGTCAAAATGAGACAATTTTGTAAAGAAATAATTTGAGGAACGCTTTTTACCGAATTTTAAGTGAAAATGTACCCAGCATTCTCATTTCCGCATGTATGAAACTTTGTAACCCTTTGAAATACACTACTATTTTGAAAATCAATCCCAAATGAACAAATTTACTCGTAACCTTAAATTATAAAAAATATATATTATAATATTAAATATATATGACTTTTTTTTATAATTTTATTTCTATATTTATTTATTTATTTTTTTAAAATTTTTACAGCAACTTTTTCGATCACAAAATCCCGGTTTACAATCAAATGCAGGACAAAGTGGAGGACCATTACCACAAACATTACCGTTGCCTTCACAACAATATTTGGCCCAACAAAATGCTTATGCTGCCCAACAAGCAGCCCAATATGTTATTAATCCGGGACAAGATGCTACACCATATATGGGTCTTATTACTGCCGGTATGCCACAATATTACAATGTTGCGCCATGGGGTGTTTATCCAGCTAATTTAATACCACAGCAAGGATCACAACCAAGGCGACCATTAACACCATCACAGCAAGGTGTTGAGAATCAACCGTATCAGGTAGGATAATATTTTGTTTTTTAGCATATTTTTTAGTTAGTATAATTAACAACATTTGTTGAAAATTTTAACAAATTACGTATAGTATTCTTAAAATAATATATAAAATATTACTAATAATTTAAAAAAAAAATTAATTGATTTAATTTAAATTAGATTTCATTAACTCACAATGTAAACTTATGTTGTAAATATAAATGTAAAATTTTGTTTTTTAAGAAATGCCATCATTGATTTCTTGTACATATTTGAAATTCAATAATTTTACCGCAATTTGTACAAAATAATTATTTGCATTTTTCATTAATTCGAAAGTTATTTAATTTTTTTTTTTTACTTTGACTTGAAACACTCAGAATGTTCTTTATATACACAATTTGTTATTCATTTTTTATGTAATTTTCTTTCCATTCATTATGTTAATATTATATTGTTGATTTTTCATAAATCTATAATATATATCCTGAAGGCTTGATAAACAGAAACACCCTTTTGGTCGATATAAATAGGGGTAAAGCTGCAATAGTATATAGGGATGAAAATCAGTATGTTGTATATGAGTATGTTTTGTAGTTTCGAAACTTTTATGAGAATTCTAAAAATATTATTATTACTCTCATTAGGTCTATTTATGATACAGCCTTATATACGATTGCGGGTTTACCCCTAATGTAATTTATTACAGAAATACATAAGTTTATATTAAAATACCCCGAATGTAATTTATTACAGAAATACATAAGCTTATTAAAATACAATATGCAGTATATATTTTTAATCAATTTCATATCTTTTTTTTTTATTAGAAAGATTAATTAATTTAGTAAATATTGATAGTAAATGAATTTCTACTACGTAACTTCCATAATTTTATAGAACAAATATTTAGTATACATTTTTATGTATTCTGACAAATTTATACTTTTCGGCGGTCGAACTTGAAACCATATTCTTTTATTGCCTGTATCGCAGACAGTTTCTTCATCAAACTTGAGCTATTCAGCAACTAATTTAGAATAACAATTGTTTAGGTAGAAAATTAGATTAGTAATTCCTATCAAAAGTCCATAAAATTTTTCTGTACCATATATGAAGCTCAATATAATATACTAGTACAACATACAAGTTATTTTATTCATTTATGATGGAATCTTTTTTTTAGAATTTCATATTTTCATTGTTTTTATTTTGGTATTATTTTGAAAACTTTGAAAATTGAACACAATAACATAATTTGCTAAACGTTCATTTATAGAGTATAAATTTTGTAAATATTAATTAATATATATAATTTTTTTTTGTTACCCTATTTACACATATTAGGTGATTCCTGCATATTTTGATCATCAAAATAATTCTTTGGTAATGGGACCAAGAACAGGTACACCAATGCGTTTAGTGAGTCCGGCACCTGTTTTGGTTCCACCAGGAGCTCAAAGAGCATCACAAGCTCAACAAATGTATTCACAACAACAACAATCAGCACAACAAAATTTATATTCAACACAGAATGGTTCAGGTGTTGGAGGTAGGATTTTTATATTCCCGATATATACGTTACACTTGTTTTTTTTTTTATTATTTATTTTTTTTATTTAAAATCTGAATTTGTTTTTTTATTACATAATTTTATTTGAATTGTGTATTATTGACTTCTTGAAATTTATACTCTAAATATTGGGTGGGATAAAAAGACGCAAATGTCTACTGGGGACACCTTTCATTTCACACATGGTTTCAGGAAAAGTATTTGAGTGAATAAATATTTCTCATAAACTTTAAGGGGGAGGGTTGTATCACCCCTCAACAACTTCCTATGAACATGGAAGCGATCAAATAATGTATTGTTCGATTAATGAATACAGAAAATATTTCCCAAAAATTTGTAAGAGCGATTGTACAAACAATCCCAACACTTCACTAGGAA
Source organism: Penthetria funebris (assembly GCA_027564355.1). Classification (NCBI taxonomy): domain Eukaryota; kingdom Metazoa; phylum Arthropoda; class Insecta; order Diptera; family Pleciidae; genus Penthetria; species Penthetria funebris. The sequence goes on from JANSTX010022673.1 coordinate 10,570, forward strand.
GTCGAAAGCGATTAAATATTACATATTCCCTATCTTTAAGTTTTCTTTTAAATTCAGTTCGCTGAAAATTGGATAAAAAAAAATCGAACGGACCAAAGAACAGAGAAGAAAGTAAGCTAATAAAAACGTTGTAAAATGTGGTAAAGTGATAATATCGAAGATTTAACTTAACGTTAAATTAAACCGATTCGAATTGATTCTAAGTTTACGTAAACTGTGCATATAGATTTAAAAAGTCATAACCTGAATCAAATATGAAAAAGATATCGATTTTCGAAAATTTTATAGAATTTTTTTTAACTTTTATGTTTAAAAAATAATACAAACAGAGTTTCTTACTTGTAAATAATAAAGTTTTATTTTGAACTATCAATAAAATTCTTATTTTCAAAATTAATAAAAAATTTATTATATTATCTATTGACAAAATTCATTCCTTGATTGACATACACGCATAATTAAATTTAAATATTTGATTTGAAAATCATGTAATTTGACGCACCTCTGTGGTCAATTCACATAAATCTCGATTTATAAATTGTAATCGAGTTGTTGCTTACTTTTGACACAACAATCAATTTGATTCGGTTTGATACTAACAGGTCTTTGCTCTATATTAATGTCGTAAAACTATTGGCTTGCACTTTATTTAAAACGGCTATGGAAACGAATTTTTTTTATATGATACGTTACGTTTTGTCTTAGGGGTTCTTAGCATGCATATATGTTAATTAATTAGTTAGCTAATTTTGATTGGAGTGGTGAATCCTAGCAATATGATCCTTGTTTCTATTGTAATTTTCTTTAAATGTTCTCAATGGCTTTACTTTCCTACAAAATTAAGGTTATTCGTGGAATAAGTTCTCCATCTAAGAATGTAATTATGAAGTGCAACAATATGTTGGGGTCGTTCAACAAAATTATGTTTACATCTGTGACACATCATGAGCACATAACGAAGTCAATTTTCTATTTCTAATAAGCATATAACTTCAAATATATAAACTCAAATAATGACAGTTGAAAATTAACTAACTGGAAAATACATGATCTATCATCCAGTTATATATACATTTAAAAATTTCATTTTATTATGTATAAATCCTCAGGTAACTTGTTTGTTATTATGAGATATGTTTTTCAACCAGTCGGCAAACATGACATTAACAACAACTTTTTTGACCTCGATCGCACGCCATTACTGACATATATCGTGCTTGAAAGTCATTGGTAACAGCGCGTAGAGGTAGAAATGGGTTGAATAACTTCGATAATAGTCGGCTACTCCATTTCTCACCATAAGTGATGATGTGTTTCAAAATTTTATATTAAAAACTGTATTCATTTCGCTGCTTCTAACTTACTTGAAAATGCAATGCTTACATTATAATATTTTGTCTAATATATTATGTGTCTACGTTCCGGCAGAAATTAAGTTGTAATTCGAAAACACCGGAGTAATGCAGATATGGAATGTCTGGTTTGTGTAGCTGATTTTTTCTAACAAGGTCGAGAGTATACATTTTGGATAGAAAATTTCATATTTATATCATTATTTGTGGGAAATGCCCCAGTTATTTTTTTAAAAAAATCGCCGGGATAAATCAAAAACTGTAAAGAACATGAAAAAAAAACTTTTTCCCCAATATTCCAATATTCTTTTCTTCACTCCTCCTTCGCTAAGGACATATGATATTTTTTTTCTAAAGTTGACACAACATAAGTTCAATGTATCTCCAACTTTGGATTTTAGACTTCAAGTCGATGTCTTTTTAATTAAATAAAAACATTTTAAATTCTTTTAATAATATTTCAACATCTAATGAATGTTTTGTTATTTATTGAATTTTTATCACCACATACTGGAACAAATCCCCGTCAGGTGGCTCCAAATAGATTTTACAGATCTTCCAAAAAGCAGCCATAGTTTCTAAAATATAAGTTACAGAATAGAAAAAACATGCTACATAATCCATCACTTTTAAATTCAATGTATCTCCAACTTTAAACTCTAGACTTAAGTCGATTAAAAAAATTACGAAATTTTTAAATTCTTTTAATAACATTTCAACATCTAATGAATGTTTTATTATTTTTTGTATTTTTATCACCACATATTTGAACAATTTCCGGTCAGGTGGCTCCAAATAAATTTTACAGATCTTCCAAAAAGCAGCCATAGTTTCCAAAATATAAATTACAGAATAGAATAAACACTAAATAATCCTTCACTCAATAAGTACGTAGGATGACATATAGATGGCGTCACTATTGACACAGCCATATGATTTTTAGAAAGTACCTGGCTTCAAACGATACATGTCAAAATTGTATGGCATTCAGACTTTTAGTTCACAAGCTACAGTTATTTTAGTGACGCTATTTGTAATTTTCAAAACAATGAAAAAATATGAATTTCTTGTGTTGATAAAGCATTGCTTTTCAATGTTTTTACCGTTCAAGCAAAGCAATGACTTGACAAGTGTTATGCGGACTCTGCTCCATTGAGACAAATGGTAGAGAATTGCACGAATTACACTTTTTTCCGGATCTGACTCCCAGCAACTACTACCTGTTTGCAGACCTACGAAGAAGCGTTTTATAAAATGCTGAAAAAAGAATCTTGTAAAATATACAAAATTGAGCTCCGGGAAACATTAAAAAGTGCAAAAAACATGAAAAATAAACTGTTTCCCATTATTCTTTTCCTCACTTCTCCACCCTTATTGACATATGTTAATTTTTTTTAAATTTTACACATTGCTTTTAAATTTAATGTATATCCAACTGTTCAAAAACTATAGTCTCGATCTCGTTCGCGTGGGAGCTGGGGATTGGATCCAAGACTTCGGCCGATACTTTTTAATTTAAATTGACTGCATTTTATAATATTAAATACAATTTAATTAGTTTTACAGATATGTAAAAAAAAACGGCAATATTCGTGAAATGATTTACTGAAAATCCTGTTTTATACACGTTTTCTACATAGGAAAAGTATGTTTTTTTCTTTTACGAAATTACCAAACAAAATTCATAAATGTAATGAATTTACTGTTTATATATCCATGTTTTTTTCTGATATTATTATTTCTTTCTTCAATATTGGTTTCTTCATCGATATAAGATTTTCCTTCTGCATTTTTGTATATTTTTTTTATTTGCAATATTGGATAGAAAAACTTGTCCAATACAACAACAAAATGTAATTGAAACAGATTTTATTTTATTCATCCAATTCTAGATATTTTATTTATTCTTTATAAGGTACAATAACCTTTTCTTTGTTAATCTTATCTGATTTAAGTATATATTATTTTATTATAAATAAGTCATGATGATGTTCACATTAAAGACTTTGTTTAATTCTTTGCACAGACAAATTTTAATCTTTTCCGGATTTAATTAATTTTGTATAATATAGAAAAATAACGCGATGAAATAAATATTTTTATATATGTACACCTATTAAATCCCTATTTTATTTACGACTATTAAGAAAATGTCTATTTTTTAAACTTGTGGTGAATATGTTTGAATAAATTTAAATTCACATGACATAAAATATGTAGTATCAGAGGGGTATCTGAGTATATTTTATAGTATTTATTCACTAAAATATGTATATATTTTACTGAAATTAGGTTTTATACATTGACACTTACTTAAATTTCCGAACTTTAATATGGTGTAACAAATTATGTCAATTCCTAGCATGAGATCGGAATATGTCGATATATGTAAAAATTATTTCGCCAACAAACTAGGAATTTATTCACCACTCTACTGAATTATTTAGTTGTTAATTCGAACAACTATATAATTTAATCTATATTTTTCTTTCGAAAATCTTAACTTTAGATGTATATTAGCATCGCCAATTTAACATCGTGGTTCGTAAACACTTATAACAATGTAGTGCCCGTGAGTGTGATTCAATTATTTTAAATGAAAAAGATTTTAAATCGTGTGCATTTGTTTTAACAATATTGTAAAGTAAATTTTAAAAATTATTATTAAGATAATTCTTCGTTTAATTTGTAGTTGATTGCATTTGAAATGAATTCAGATATTTGAAATTTACTCCTCTTGTACCTATTGACAGACCTATTCATTATTGCAATCGCGATTTTAAATCTGAAAATTCACCCATGACATACATCTTTCTTAATTTTTAGTATAATTTGTGGTTGTTTGCATCACAAAAATAATGTATTCAGATATTTGAAATAGACTCTTCTTATACCCTTGACAGACCTACTCAAAATCACAATTATTGCATTCGCTATTTGAAATCTGAAAATTCAGACATGGCATGCACATTACTAGATTTCTTAATTTATTTCAACATTTTATTTTTGACATCACAGTTTTTAAAAAAAATTTAAGCATTTAAATGTCTTTCCGTACTTTTTAATTTTTTACAAACTTTGTTACACACAATGACAACGAAATTATTGTTAAATTACATAAAACATATATTATTATTTATAAATAATACTAAGTCTAAAATAAATAAGCTAGACTGGGCAAATAATTGATGTTTCAAAACTTTCACTACCACATGACATTGCAACTGCAAATTATCTTCAATTATCAATCGATATTGTAATCATATTCTAGATTACGATTTTCACTCTAATATGTTAATAGTATTTAACAAGATCAAACAAGGATAATCTGCAAAAAGTGTATAATCTGCTTTTTACACAACGTCTGTTTCTACGCGATTTTTAACTAAAGTTAAAATCGAAATCTATTGGACAGAATTACAATCGCGAATGAAAATTGAAGATAATTTGCTTCAAAAATCGCCATGTTAAAAAAGAAAAATTACCGTAAAAGTGCCATCTGTCAGTCACATTGTCATTTAACATATTAACTTTTGTATTATTTTCTTTCAACATAAATAATATTGTCCATTTCTTTTCTAATTCTAAATATGAATTAAATTAAATATAATTATTAATTATAATTTTTTTTAATTTTTTTAAACTGTAATGTCAACGAGAGAAATATAATTGGCATCGCCAATTATTGTAGGCCCTGGGAATTGTTTAATAAAAAATATATAAGTATTTATTAAATAGAATTGCAAAATAGCCCAAAATTACATGAATATAATACAAGAGAACAATATAAT
>JANSTX010022684.1:0-15707 GCA_027564355.1 Penthetria funebris
TTGGTGATGCTTTTGGTGCGCATTCTGGTGTGAAACAGAGATATGAATTCTATCACGATATTTTGCTTCTACTGTTTTGGAAGCTGAGTTATGATGAAGATAAACACTGAATCGCATGGCAGGTGGGAGTCTTACCAGTCAAAGTGAATATATCGAATTTACTTACGATATTTGCATACTATCAATAGAATTTAAATTGAACGAAATGTTATGACGTCATTAGTGCGTATCAAGTTATAAAATGTCCTTAATTTCACTTCGATGTGTTTGTTCACATGTAAAGGAGATGAATAATTTACTTCTTTAGCACCATATATATTATAGGGTATATTATTTACTCTGGTGTAACTCTTAAGTTATATAATTTTATTACCAATATAAAATATTAGCGTAATTTTTACACCCAGGTGTTTCGAATGTTAGTTGAGAAATGGAGGCCATAAATGGTTTTTATCTGATTCTTACTTTACGGCAATTTGAGAAAATTGAAATATATGTTTCAATAAACTTATAGTTTTGAATTTCGAAGATTTTAAATTATAGAATTTGAAGCTCGTATATATAGTCTATGCTAGGGATTTTTTTGTATCACCAAAACTTGTTTATAGTTCAACTCTTCAAACATCCTTGATATATAATGTAATGATATTACCTAATCTTGTGATTATGGAAATTCGAATTTATAATCACACCGTTAATTAATCGATACAACAAATTTTTTGCATTTGCAGTCACTATTTTAGATAATATAAAAGCTATGGTAACCGATCTAAAATTTGATGATAGAAATAGATCAAATGTTAGTTTTTTTTTTTTTTTAATGGTGACCAATTGGAAGGATATTTTTCATTTTCTCTCACTACAGAGTGTACCCAATTTTTTTATATAGCAGTGGATTAGTGAGTTTCATGATATTATATTCGCATAACAAAACAATTGATCCTTAGTACCCATATATGTATAGTATGTTATATGGTGTTTGCAGATGAATAAGTTATTAGTTTATGACCGCTTCATTCTGAAGTTGAGTTTGAGAGTCCATATATTCTTATCATGAATTTTCAGAAACTTTTAGAATTCTAAGATATATACGTGATGATTTTATAAAATATCAATGAATATAATTGTACGTTACTATATAAAAAGTATGGTAAGCTATTGAGAAAACTGTGTATTGAAAATCCTATAATTAAAAAAAAATATTGTAATATAATTGCATAATGTGCATATAGCAGGGAATATGTTTTATTTTCACGTAAATTATTCATGAATGAATGTACACACGTGTATTTATATATATTTAATAGTTCACAAATAGATCTGCAAGTATATTAATTAATGTGATATTTATTTTTTTTCTCGTATAATTTATTAATTTTGATAAAGTATTTACTACAACAAAAATGATGATCAATAATTTATGAAATATAAAATAAATAAACAAAAAAAATTCGAAATTTTTCCAAATCTTTTGGCTGTAAAATCACTTTTCTCTTCGAAGATCACAAAATATATCAGCACTTGATCAATTGATCATAACTAAACTATATATGCCTCTACTGCAACATTTATCTAATGACTATATATTATATCAGTATATTAGCTGCTATCACTTGTTTTTAAAATATTTACACTATTTGGCAAGATCAACTTTATATCACAAAAAAATATATTGATCGCTGATCATTCGATCTCAATTTATTATTAATACATTATCAGGTACTACAAGTAAATGATCACCAATCTCAGTCGATAATTAATTAAGTTAACATTATAAATGATAAATCATGTATATACATATTGATCATACCTACCACTATACTTCCCATACACTATCTAATGAAAAAAAAAAAGATAAAAATTTACTGGTCGATCATCTGTTCCGCTAAGACGAGGGCGATATTTTCTAAAAATATATTTTAAACGAAAAAGTTATTTTGGAAATTATATTAGTTTTTTTTTTCTTGTTTCGACTGGCCGCATTGTACTCTATGAACACATTTTAATTAGTATATATCTTATATAGATTTACATAAGAAAAGTTTTTGAAATCTTGCTTTTTATCAGAGTGTGTAAAGAATATAAAAATAATATACGAAAAACAGAAGAAAATTTACAATTTTTATTGATCAATTAATTGGAAAATTCAGTAAACGATAATAATAAAAAAAAAATAAATTGTTAATAAAAAGCGTATATTAAATGGAAACAGATATTTGGGGACAATTAGCTCTAGAAGCGTCCCAAGTTTATTTAACTGATGGTGTAAAACGTAGTCCATTTGCTGATACGGTCCGTAAAATTCTTATTAAGAAAAAATATTAATTTGAATTATTATAATTTATAATTTTAAATATTTATTTATAAAATTATATAAAATGATTATGTGTGAAAAAAGAAAGAAAATTCCTTAAACCAATTAATTTTTAATAATTTAATTTGTTTTATTTTTAGACAATCGAAAAATTACCAGACAAAGTGTTGTTAAACATATTTTCATATTTATCACATTTGGAAATATGTCGTTTGGCAAGAATATGTAGACGATGGCGTCAAATAGCATATGATACAAGATTATGGCGAAATGTTTCATTACGTCCTGAAGTATCTGGACTACATGTTGGTTCACTGGAATCACTATTGGCATTAATTTCCGTTCGCTTTGGACCATCATTACGTTATATTGAATTGCCAATTGAACTTATAACACATACAGTTTTACATGAATTGGCTGCAAAATGTCCCAATTTAACATATATGTTATTGGATTTTTCAACTGGTATGTATCCAGAATATTTAAATAAAATTTATAAAAATAATAATAGTAGTAAAATAGAGACAGTCTCGATAAAAAACCGCATATTGTACAATGCGCATTTGTACACATCGATACATGAAAATATGTACAAACAAATTATAACAGTTACGTTACATAGTTATAAGTACATTTTTTGGTCATAGCCAAATCTACTGTTTCGGAATGTACGATGATAAATGCTAAGATCAATTTCATATATTCTGTGGTATTCTTAACGGTTAACGAAATCAAATATATGTTATAGTAGTAAAAAAAAGCTGTCTGAATACATGTGTACTAAACAAATTATAACAGTTACACATCGAATATAATAACCAATTAATCAGCCACTGACTGTACGACAATAAATGCTGGCATTCATAATTTCATCTTCTATATGGTATTTTTAATGGTCAACGAACTCAAATATATTTTCAAAGCTAATTTGTAACAGACTATGATCGAACAGTACCTATGCGAAAGACCTTACTCGATTGATAATATAATAGTATACATACCAGTAAACAGACAACGAGTATTTATAGAAAAAAAGGAAACAGTAACTTTGCGAAAGGCCTTAATCGATTTATAATGTAATAGTAAACAGACCAGTAAGCAGACAACGAGTCTTTATAGAAAAAAAAAATGATCGTATATTTCCTCGACTATAAAAGGGTTTGTTACACAGTTTGCACTAATGGTATCATATTAAAAAAATCAAATATCGTTCATGGTTTCCGCAATCGCGATCATTTGTACGATCAAATTAATAACACATTAAAATAAAAAGCTGATTTCTGCTTGCAAATTAAAAGAAGAATGAAAATTTTTCGAGCACAGGGTCTTATGGAACGATTCTTATCAAAACTATTGCAAGAAACTCAAATTTGATCTGTTTAAAAAAAAAAAATAATGTGTAGTTTCATGGTTGCAATAGTTCCAGTAAATAATACACTACTTCGTGATGGCAGAATTTACATTATATGATCATGTTCTCACATCATTCACCTAAAATAGTACACTCAGACAGTAGCCATAAATTACTACGATTTCCCACGATAAGTTGAATTCAATTCGTCATAGTATATCATATGCACCTTAAAATATATGGGTGTTAAAGAGGAGTTTCGATATCGATACGTGTTTGCCAGATAAATGTATAGATAAAATACAGCTAACGTAGAAGCAGATACCAATTTAATTTTCCCACAAATTTAAACTATTGTATAACAAAATTAAATGAAAAAAATAATCATAATTTCAATTTAATTACAGCCATGCAGTTACACGATTTCAGTGAGATGCAATCTTTTCCAGCTAAACTACGATATATGTGCATATGTTTATCTGAAGTAATCTTTATGGAAGGCTTTATGCGAAAAATATATAATTTTATTAATGGATTAGAGGTAATTTTATCAATTTTGTTGTTCCCATCCATCCATTAAGAATTCGATTGAATGGCTCATATAATACACTAAATCACAATGTATCTGATGGGTTCTAATTTGGCTGGCTATCATAAGCTGAGTCTGATATCAAACTGAAATTGGTACAATATAAGTATATACCATAAAATTTCTAACTAAATACAATACACGATGAATTTGTGATAACTGGCTGATATGGAGATATCGTAAGATATTCACTTGATTTTGCAGTAGTGATAGTAGACAATGTTGTTTAAAAAACAATGTGGTAAATAACCGTTGCTAAGAAGCTTATAGTTGGTATGAAAAATAGATATTGCTAAGGATTTATAAATTGTATCTCCTAATCAATTCTGTCCATGATGTAATACAGAATTATCAGATTATAATGAGTCGTCATTATTTTGGGCATCTTTCCTAATTTGTCTTCATGCCAAACGCAACTTTAGAAGGTGATTATCATTTTATATTCTTTACAGGTTCTACATTTAATTGGAACTTATGAAAAAGTTGAAGAGGAAGAAGAAGAAATTTATGAAGTTATTAATGTTCATAAATTGAAATCAGCAACACCGAATTTACGAGTTATCAATTTATATGGCATTAATTTCATAGATGATTCACACATAGATGCATTCAGTTCAAATTGCATTCAGGTTAGATTTAATTAATAAGTTTATATTTATTAATATATTAATAATCTATCAATTAAATGAAATATTGTATTAATTTTTTTTTTTTTTAGTTAGAATGTCTGGCCGTTAATTATTGTAATAAAGTAACAGGTTCCACATTGAAAATGCTTCTACAAAGATCGAAACGATTAACATGTCTTCTGATGAATGGAACAAGTAAAGTAAATTTTAATTGATACAGAAACGAAAGATCCACATATTAATATTTTAATTGTGATCTCATAGCCCATTAATAAAATTATGCAATCTCTAGTCTCTATATATAAATATATTATTTGCAATTAAAATTTTCTGTTTGTATATTCAATTATGTAGGTCTTCGTTCTGAATATGTTCTACAAGTTGAATGGGATAAATGCTCATTATTAGAACTTGATATAACTGCAACAGATTTATCAACAGAGTGTCTAATTGATCTTTTAACCAGACTATCAACTTTACGGTATGTATTATTTTACAATTTTAGTTATATATGTATATTTAAGAGGTTTACATTTACACCGTGGATTTAAACTTTTATCTAGAATAATTTACTACTCTCATAGACTGCGAAATATTTTCTTTGTAGACTAAAGAATTTCATGCTATAATATATTCCTAAATATATCACTGTATAGAATCAGAAAAAATCCTTGGAAGTGGAAGTGAGATAATTTAAAATATGCAAAAATTATAATAAAAATGTTGCACTTACTTTTTGAATTGTACTGTACTAAATTCTGCTGTAATGGTTTTCTTGTATATTTTATAACAGTTTTATACAATTTTTCCACATTCACGACGATAATGACGTCATATCTAATTTTTGTTCAATATACAAATGGAACATGGATCAGTATATCTGCAGCCTTGGTGTTTGTGATTTGATTGCACTATGAAAGAAAGTAAAAAATTTGATTGACATTAACAACCTAACAATAATAAATTAGAACATGTATTTGTAATAACTACATTTGAGTTGCAGGAAGTTGATTAAACTAAATTATAAAACTATTATATTCTAGTAACTACAAAATAAGTACCTTATTCTGGGATGAAGAACACGGTGGAACTTTTTCCACACACATTCCCTTTTTTCGTATACGATAATAACATCATATTCAATTATTTTTTTTTTGTTTTTAATAATTGTGTAGATTTCTATCAGCTGGTCAAAATAATGGTTTCACAGATGCAGTATTAAAATCATGGATGGAATTGGGTAATCCACGTAATTTAATCTCATTGGATTTAGATGCATCAGATAATTTAAATGATGAAGCATTACACAAGTTTTTATCACGCCATGGTAATCAATTATATGCTTGTGTATTATCTGGCATGCCACATATTACCGACCAATTGTGGATGAGTGTGTTACCGATTTTAACAAATGCCAAGTAAATATTTTAGATAATTCTGTAGTCACTTACACAAAAAAAAAAAAAAACAAACAAGCCGAGTGAGACTTAAGAAGACATAAAAATTCTTGTTGACATTAATATTTTTATTTTACAGGATTATTGTCATGGGAACTAATGAAAAATTAGGTGTTAATATCCATGTTGATCAATTGATGGATGCAATTGCATCAAATTGTGGTAACTTAGAAAGATTGGAGTTAAGGTTAGTTGATGAATAATTGATAGCAGAACATCAAGTCACATAATGTGAATTTTTCTGGGTTTTAAATTTTTTTTTTATTATTTTCCATAGATGGGATCCTGAGAATTTACGATTTTCTGATAAAAGTCAAAAAGCTATTGATTTGCTCCGTGTTAAGTGTCTTAAACTACGTTGTATGGTATTAAGGTATACTACAACAGTTCTATTTTATCACATTTCTTTGACTATAATTAATTAATGTTTCTCATATTATTTTTTTTACTGATACTTTAGTGATGGCAGATATTATGAAACAGTAAAAGCTAATTTTGAACGTGCAGATCGTATTACAGTTGTTAGAACAACAACATGTTGTCGCGTTTCAGCATATCATTTACTTAAAAATTATGGAGATCTTGTATTTAATTGATTAATAAATAGAAACAAAAAAATAGAATTATTTTTTAATGTTAATATGATAGTTATAGATGTTTAGACATTTATAGTGAAATTCATAAAGTCTATGCTTTTGTCGAATTGTGTAATAACAACCACAATTCCTATACTCGTAGATAGAAAAAAACTTTTTGATAGAGGCTAATTTATGAGTCAGAAATGTCGGAGGTTGTAGCAACCGGCAAATAAATGTGTAAGTTTCAAAGAACATTTTGTGGCACTAAAACCAATGTATAAGTAGTTTTGTGCAACAATTGTGCTACATAAAAATTCCTTCAATTAAGTTTTATTATTAAATATTCCGAATTGAACGATTCAAATTATCATTCCGCATTTTTGGGAACATTTATCGAAAGAGAATAGAAAGTCAGAAATCAAATATACCCCCATATCTTCCATTATGCATCACCTACTTTCATCCAATAAAGAGGTTTTATTTAATAATAAACTTACAATTCAATACAAAACTAAACTCTTTTTTATAAAATATTTTTTATTTTTAATAAATAAAAACCTGTTTCATTTTTATTGAAATGAAGTAGTACAATCTAACCAAAAAAAAAAAAAAAAAACATTAACATTTAACATATAAATTAAATTAATATTTACATAATAATCTAAAAATTGATATTAACTAATTTATTAATTTATATCTTGAGCCGAGATAATCGTATAAATTATTATGAACAATTACATTTTACTAATAAAAACACTGGAAGAAAAAAAAAATTAAGAACATTTTAGACACTAAAATCTTGCCTCATAGAAAAAACATTAATGAACACATCAATGAACAAATCAGACTAGGCGAACGTTGCACATTTGACGAGAAAAAAAAGGTAGGTGCAAAAATGTGAAAGCGATTAAAATGCGTCTTCATGCGAGAAACAAAGAGAATTGAAAAGTATTGAATTTTAATGGAATTGATGAGCACAACAGTATTTCTGATTGTTAACATTATTATATATTTTATTTATATTAATTGTTTTGGTGATCATAAATAGAAATTTAATTGCATTTTAATTTCATATCACCAGTACTTATGTGCAACAAAATATATAGTAAAAGATAACATGCACATTCATATGCAAATCTGTGATTTTAATTCTTTCTGTTTGTGTCAACAAAATCAACCAAGATGATTAATTGGTTAAATGACTCTATTAACTTAAAATAATTTAATTTAAATTGGAAAGATAATTTCTAGTTGTGCTAAAATTGTTTGTTTTCCTTGACTAATAAACCAATTTTTTTTTTTTTTGCGTTCTTAAATATTCTAAATATGTGTGTGTATGTTTAATTTGTTTAAATATTACTTTTTTTTTATTATATTAATTATTATTAATATTTGATGTTTGTTTCACAAAAAGTTCATATAACCTTTTTGTTTCACAAAAAAGGACATGTGAAAAATATTGTTTCACCATTAAAAATTGTATGTTTTATTTTATTTAATAAAAAAATATTTTTTATCCTGTAAAATATCACCGAAGATTTTATTCAATTATTTTTCGTTTTTTGTATATTTTGTTTTATTCTTCTTTCTCATCTTACTCGTATGTCCAGAAAACCGTTGCCATAAAATATGTTACAAGGCATAGTGATTGTTGCTAAAAAACACAATTTAAGAAAATAGTGTCAACAATCTATTTCATCACAAAACCTATATACTATTTATTAATTAATAATTAATATTAAAATTAATTTTCAGTTTTTAAATTATTCTATATCATCATTTGGGTCTGTATTTGTTGTACTTGTATGTGACGCTGTTGCTGTTGATAACATTGATTGTGTACGTGTTATTGGTGGTGACTGTACAATTGGTGTTTCGATATTCTGAAAGATAATAAATTGATATTAAAAAATAAGTAAATTATAGGTTTATTACCTGGTTATATTCAAATAGTATTTTAGGTATAAGTCCCAAATGCAAATTATTGCGTACAAATTCTCTATAAATTACACCTATTTGAATTTTAATTTTATCTAATACCAATCTTAGGTAGCGTTATACAGAGTTCTGTATCAGCAGCACTTTACATTGCTGATTTACCAAACATAATTCTTACAAATATTGACAATATAATAGCGTGTCCAATAAAATGGATTTTATAGACAATATTCATCGACTTACCTCCCACATAGATATTGTCGCTGCTATATCGAATGCGAATACTCAACTATAAACTATAAACAATTGGATGGTATAAAAATAAAAACAACTAAATCAGTATTCAGTGGAACTGCCACATTAATCCGTTCCAGATAATATCAATATTAACATCGATGATCACATTACTCCAAATACAAATAGTACAAAATTATTTATGTTAAATTTACAAACTTATTGAAACAAAATCTTCATTTAGAAAACATCAAATGAAACGTTCACAGAACTGTACTGACCCAATCAACCAGCAATCTTCAGAAAAACATCAAAATCCTCTATCATATCAATATATTACCCTCACGCCAGAAGAAAAGAAAAATTAGAATTTTGGACAGAAAGGTTATTCGTAATAAACATATCTGTATTCGCCGGATATATCACAGAATTGATCGAATTCTGGCACAACAAAATTAGAAAATCTCATCATTTCATTATTATTATATTATATGGAGTAGAATTACCGGTATCGGTAAGACGTGCTATTGCTAATAACTCATCATATAGCCATATATTGTATCTATAACGCGATTTACCATCGTGAAGTGTTTTCTTTTTTTCAAACAATTACTTTTCATGACCCAATTTCTATATTCAATTTTCATATACACTCCCCCTAATATACACATAAAATTTATACGAATCAAATAAATTTTAAAATTATATTGTGAAAGATAAGCATCAAGTGGTGATGATGCATTTTCATCACTGAAATGTACACACAATTTATGAATGTAAATTTGAATACATATATTCAGGTAGGTACTCACAATGTACATACAATAATATAAATACTACTAAAAGTTAATAAAATAAATTCAAAACAATAACTCACATTTGTATCATTATTAACTATTGCCGTACTATTATCATCACCATTATCAATACCCTCTATTCCCTTTTCATCTGGTTTTAAATCTAAATTCATTATAATTTCATGACACAATGGGCACCTATCTTGAACATATAACCACTTTCTTAAGCACACACCATGGAAATAGTGTTTACATCTTGTTATTTTAGCGGTTGTCATTTCCTTATTTAAACCAAAAAAAAAAAAGATAACATTTAATAAATTACGAGAAAAATAAATACGTTATGTATAAAGAAAAACTATTAACCTGATAACAAATAGCACAAACATCATCAAATTGTGATAATTGTTCAATTGTTGCCTCCGGTAAAGATGATATTTTATGAACAGCTGAACGTCTTTTCATAAAAACAGCCCAACCAGCACGTGCTTCACACCATATATTAAAATATGCATGTATACACATCATTATGGCCCTAATTGCACCGCCTGTAGTATTTTTATCTGTCAGATTTTATAAATTGAAGCACAACAAAAAAAAAAAAAAAAAAAAAACAAGTATACACACCCACACCACACACAATCATTTAATAGTTAAATGAAAAATAAAAATATCTAAAAAAATAATGCAAGATATTTTTTATTTATTGAATGCAATTGGAAAATGTGGTTACAATCGGGCAAAATAGAATACTTTTTATGCAGTGATAAGATCAAACAAGATTCGATTAAGTTTTTTTAACTTTTTTCTTATGACAATCAACTATTCTTACTTAAATCAAGTATTGATTTACATAGTTTCATTCAATCTATAATGCTCTGTTTATGTTTTTTTAAGACAGGATTATTTTAACATCAAGGGTATAGTAATTCTAATTACTATCGGAATATTGCATCAATTGTTAGTCAAATGATTTTCTGTTATATATTGAAAATGCATTTTCTTTTCAAAATTAAACAAAATTAATACAACCATAAAAGAAATAAACAATTAAAAAAATAGAACAAATAATACCAAAGTAATAAAACCAACCAACTTACCCGATTCGAATATTAAAATCCAAGCACCATTAAAAAATAAAAATATACCAAAACAAAATTCAACAGAATTTCCAAATGCTCGAATATAATAAACATAATCATCAAGTTTTTCCCAAAATGTTTGACGTCGAGCATCCAATAAAAATAATGTATACGTCGCCAGACTTACTAAAACCTAAAATACAAGAAAATATTCGAATAATAATAAAAACAAAAAAAAAAATATAACAACAATAACAACTTACTTTAACAATAACTTCGACAGAAAAGGCAGTAACAGCAAGTAGCCATGTGGAAGGCGTATGACGAGACCAAAGTATTGATAATAATGAAATTGGTGCAGCCAATAAAAATACACATACAAGTAATGCACGTGCATGACGCTTTCTAAATAAAAAAAAAAACGAATTATAAGAATAAAAAAAAAGTAATATTTAAACAAATGTATACAAAAAACAAACAACATCCTCCTTACCTCGACGGATTACGAGCAGCACTTAGAGACATTAATATTGGTGCAACAATATTATGTAAAAAATGTAATAAAGCTGTGACAAGTAAACAAAAATTACGACACAATCGTATAAATCGTTTATCTGGCGTTAATGATGTAAGACCCGTTTGTAATGCCAATATATAAAATAGTATAGCCGAAACAGTACCAATTGATTTATCCTCATCATATTCTTCGGATAATAAAAACAATTGAAATAATTTACCAATATAATGGCAAATTATCGAAACGATACTGGTCATTCCAAGTACAGCCGTTAATGTTTCACAACCACTTACAAGTAATGTTTGTATTGAAAATAAAATGGGTATTGTACCTTCGCTTGTCACAATTAATGAAAATAAATGTTCACATAGTCTAAATAAACAAAAAAAAATAAAAAAGAAAATCATGTTATTCTATAAAATTTAAAATAAATTCAATTAAATACGACAGACAATTACAACCAACCATAATTGCCAAAATAATTATTTACCTTATACTCCAAAAAGCACGTAAAACACACGGAACATTTAAACGTTGCCATTCATTTTCAACCAATGCCGATAAACCAAAATTACTAGCAAAATTCCGTGCATGCTGATAACCATTATATAATGTTTTAACAATATCAAATGATGAACTCCATAATGCTATTTTTGACAGTGCTAATGGTAAAATGGCAGCAAATGCCGGGGAATGTTTTAAAATCGATTCTGGCAGCGGTAACATTGCCAATAATAATGGCATTAAAAAACTAATTGGTAAAATTTTTTGTAGATAATTGTAACGTGGTCCCAAATGTATGTATGCAAACACTATACCCATTATCCATTGGGCCATTAAATGGGGTAGAAATGCAAAGGACACACCTCCCGGATCTAATAAACGATTCATATTTAATGATAGTATATCCTCTAATAAACTAGAACCATTTATTACTGTTTTCAGTGCCGATACATTACTCCAATATGATAAAAATATTAAACCTACTGATATTATATATAAATAAACAATTACTAAATGACGTGTCCATAGCATAAAAATACAAATGGCACTAATACAACCTGAAAATGAAAACGAAAAAGGACACGTGAAATTAATAAATTATAAAATCAAATATTATAAATTTTTATTAATAAAATTTTTGAATTTGACTTGATTGCTACCTTAGGGCATGTAATAGTCCAAGTGATAACATATTAGAATAGACGTTTACACATCAATAAATTGTCAATCATTTGTTGATTAATTAATGCACAATCAACTGAACCGCAAGGGATCTAACCGTATGAAGATCTCGACTCGTTATTTGTCTTCAATCTCGCAAACTGAGTCAGACATTAAGTTGAAATTAGAAATTGTGAAATACAGTTCAGAAGTCGGTCTAAATGTCAATGTTTCAAACACGAAACTTATGAACATTGACATGTACCTATAGAGATGTACAATTGTGGTCAATGGCGAAAAGAAATAGATGAGGGCAAATCTGTGGTATGCTAAATAGAGTCTAGCGGTCGTCACAAATTTAAAAAAAAAATCATCAAATGTGTCTACTGTGTTGAGTTCCCTTATATACCCAATTAAGAAAAAAATTCACCTTTCAATGGTCTAAGTAATGTCATAAAGCATTTATTAATAGTATAACCAGTTGATGTTGGATAACCAAATTGTGGAACTGTACGATCCAAATAAACAAATAATAGTCGCAACTAATACAAATTCGCATAGTATAGGAGCCGTCTTGTCAGACATCATTGATTGTGTAAAAAAATCACGTCTTATTCGTAGAAAAACCATCGTTTTATTTGCCTGTCAAAAAGTTTCACGTATTCATGAGTGTCATGGTGATATTGTCACGATGAAAATACTGGCCTAATCATATTTTTAGTGGTCATCATATGACCAGAATATTTTTAAAATTTGTCAGTCAGTATGTCTTGCGTGTCAACAAAGACGAAGTCTGTAAAAAAAAAAAGAAATATAATTACGTAAAAATGGTCTCACACTTAAATTTTATTAAATTCACAGGAATAGAATTACAAGTGATGTGAACAAAGTAAATACTAAGAGATCAAATTAATGTCGTATACCAAATGTAAATAGTCTGGTGGAGAAATTATGTATTTTTTTCTCGGTATTTAGTATGCATACATAACATTAAGTTAATTCATTTTCCACTTTATCATATGCTATCAAATGATAAAGCAGAACGTTTAGTCAGAACCGTGTGTGTTACAAAAATTTATTTTTAAGTGAAGAAAACACATGTATTAAGGTAAAATTCCAAAAATTCATGTCATTTAGTGTTAGACATTATCGCAGTCCTTAAACCAAATCGTCAATGAAAATATTCGTTTCGTACATGAGACGCAAATTAAAGTGTTGCCTTCGCATTATCTTTATTCTAATATATACAATGAAGGTGGAAACAAGAAACTGAATCCGATCCAGACGATACGTGACCAAACTGAGAAAGTCATCAAGGACGGTATAAAGGAGCAATCGGAAACATCATTGTCGCAACCCCAGTTCACTTATGTGATATTCATGATGAACAAAAATTTCGGGGAAAGTTAGTTGAAAACCAGCAAAAAAAATAATGGATTAGAGTAATCTTTTAAGTATAACACACTGATTCCTAGTGAACAAGTATCTATCTGTGAATGACAGAATGTATTTATATTTTAATTGATTGTGCATCGTTGAACAGAATTGTTAAATCATTTTTATTTCATATTAATAATAATTTTATTTTGATGTACTCGCTTGCAATACAACAGAATTTGCATAAATTTTAGAATAAAAACATTTTAGAATATTCAATTGATTAAAAAAGTGTCAACCTTGTGTTATTAGTGAAATGAATAAATCTGACAATTTAATATGAATGTAAATAGGTTCATTGAACACAATGCAGTAGACCTTGAGACAAAGTTAGTGTGGTTAGTCAAAATAATATAATAAAATTGCAATTTAAAGACTATAATATAATCAGAAAATTGTAGATTAAGATAACGGCTTCGAAGATTCGTCATTGAATGATTGAGCAATTGACAGAATTGAATGTCTGGGAAAGTTTGTATAATATTTATTTCAATTTTGTTTTATTGTATTTTAATGAGAACGTCAATTCATATAGAAATTGTATAAATTTAATCCAATTTTGAAAATAAATAATTTATAAGAGATAATTAGATAATTAGATAATAACATTAATTATACAATTTGGTAATGACTATCGAAATATTATTGGAATAAAATAAACACAAGTAAAAGAAGAACAAAACAAAAAACCCCCCTGCATATTGTAGTTTATGGTGAATTAAGAATTCAGTTCCTGTATTTTTCAAGAAGTGTGCGTTATAATAATAAAGAAAATAAATATTTTTATGATTTTTTGCCAAACTTCCAGAAATGAAATTTATTCAGAATAAGGCAAACAAAAAAAAAAAATAATAATAAATAAAATCAATAAATTTCTCTTCACATACCAATTAAACAAATAACAAATTTTAATGTTGTTAATGAAAATACAACAAAAAATTCACTATTTTGTTCTCGAACTTCTTTAGCATCTTCCATTGATGAATTATTTACTATTTTAATCATTTGATCAGTCTCAGTTGCTATGCCCATACTTATTTTTAATATTTCATCGATCACAAATAATGGAGGAACACGCATTAAAACATCAACTAAACCTAAAACTTTTGTCCTAACTGACATTTTATGTATATTTAATTAATTGACACAATTCAATGTTTTAGTTTGTTTTTGTTTTTTTGTATACGAGTATTTTGTTGAAATTAACAATAAAACATAAATTAAAGAAATACTTTAAATATTTTTTTTTCCATTTGAGTGTAAATTTGGTTTATGGACGTGTATTGTTTGGTGAAGAAAATGAACAAATGTCAAATATAGTTGTAGAAATCATATGTTTTTCATGAGTAAGCGCTAGTAGTTGATTAGTTGCTTATTTTACTCACTGGTTTGTGAATCAAATAATTTTTCGGTTTAATCTTTAAACAACTATGTGATGTATAGAACAGTTAGTATAACAGGAATTTGTATGATCTGATGAAAAAAGTTATTTCCGTTTCAATTTTTATTTAAATTTCATTGGCATTATTTGGTATTCACAACACAAATGTTTATTTAAAATGTTTATTGCAAAGAATATGAATAAGTAAGAAAAATTATAGTAAATAGATAGAATAGCGG
>JANSTX010022695.1:0-15706 GCA_027564355.1 Penthetria funebris
TAATCGTTATTATAATTAAAAATATATGAAAATGTTAACTTGATCAGATAACTTCCTAGCGTACCTCACATGTATAACAATTTTTACTTCTTACTGATTAAAATAAGTTGTATGATAGTAACATTCACTAATTTAAGCGAACATTCTCGGTACGAGATATCAACTATTTTGCAATTCTCTTTAATGAATATTTATATATTTTGTTGTGATCTGTTAAAAACGATCAACATGTTTAGTCAGCAACTGCATTCGCCACCTGATGTATTCATTCACTAAAGCACTTTATTTATTAGTTTTCAGTATGCTCAATATTGGGTTACAAATAACTGATATTATTTCTATGCAATTTAAATAGCATAAATAGTCATAAAAGTAATTTATATTGGTCTCACAGCGCTTCCACGATCATTTTTATAATTTTGATAACGATCAATATTTTTAGTCGGCAACTACATTCACCACCGGGTGTATTCATTCACTATATCACTTTCTTTATTAGTTTTTAGTATGCTCAATATTGAGTTACAAATAACTGATATTATTTCTGTTTTCAAAATTACTGATAACCACATTAATGTCTCCATGGTTGACACTGGAAGAAAATGAGTCAACTACAAGTTTATTGGGAAACCACACTTAAATGCTAGACAATCTTTAAATAGCATAAATAGTCACAATCATTTTTAATCCAATTAAAAAACTAAATAAAAAATAAAATCATTTTATTTTTTCTTTTTAAATAAATAGGCATTTTACTAATTTAATAAAAATCATTTTCAATATTTTTATTATTAGATTTTTCTTGATTTTTTATTTGATCTTGATTTAAATACATATCGGCAACTTGTTGTGCCGAAGTTGCATCTTCAACATTTTTATCATCTCTGATACGTATAAAACGTGGAAATCGAAGAGATATTCCCTTTTCAATATCAATCTTATAAAAAAAAAATTAAATAAAATAAAATATAAAATAAAATTAAGAAAAAAAAAATAAAAACTAATAAAAGATCACAAAACTTACAATACCCATACCGGCTTTATGTACTGGACTAAGTGATAGATCGGCACATTTAACTTCCCATACTTGTACAGCCTCAAACCAATCGTCTGGCTCGTGTGACGAATCATAACGATAATACGGTTTTGATTGTTTTATAATTTGATTTTTTAAATATTCGGAATGTTGTTGGAGATCCTCATCACTGAAACCGGTACCAATTTTACATATACTTTGATATTCTTCATTTTCATTGTCATAACATGCCAATAGAAAACCACCATAAGTACCGGTACGTTTACCGCGTCCCTTATAACCGCCAATAACAACTAAATCCAATGAATCACCAACACCGGTTAGATAATCTTTTTTCAATTTTAACCAATTTCTTGAACGTTTTGCAATTTCATAGGTTGCCTCTTTCTCTAATGTTTTAACCATAAGACCTTCACAATTACCCTTTACCGATTCTTCTAAGAAATTTTGTAATTCATCAATGTCACTTGTGTCCATTGAAACGGCAAATTTCCAATAATCATCAATTTCACGAAAATGTTCCCGTAATCGTTTTCTACGTTCGACAAACGGCAACGCCACCAACGGTTCACCATTCAAATATAATAAATCAAACATAAAAACACATACTTTAACCTTTATTTCATCTTCATTTGCATCTTTTCGTTTACGAGTACTCAACACCTGAAATGGTAGTATTTGTTTTTTCTCTTGATCCCATGCAACCGCTTCACAATCCAATATACATGATTGTACCGTTGAATTTTTAACAGCATCAATTCTTGATATTATATCAGGATATTTAGTTGTATTATCTTCTTGATTTCTACTATAAATATTCACAATACCATCATTATTTATGTGAATCTAAAAGTTAATCATAATTTTTATTTTTATTATTAGATTATTGGTGTGCAATAAAAAAATTAATGTTTCATACTTGAGCACGTTCACCATCATATTTCCATTCACATGTAAATTTAAAATTTTCAAATCTTTGAAAAACTTCGTGTACACCTTTTGTTGGATGTGCTAACATTGGTTTTAATGGTGTACCCGGACACATTTGACATTTATCAAGTAACAATTTTATACCATCATTTAATAAGACATCAATTATTTTATCATAATTTGGACATTGACTAAAAAATTATAAAGAAAAAAAAGAAGGTTTATAAACACAATTTCATTTAATAATTTTTATTAAATAAATTATTACCAATAAGTTGTTTTAATGATTAAACTTGCAGCTTCCACCATACCTTTAAACACTACATCACCAATACCTTTTGATGCATTTATAATTTTCGGTGGATATTCCTTTTGATTTGGTGGTGTTAATGTACATGCTAAAGCAATTGCTTGCAATAAAGATTGTTCGGCTAATCCAATTCTTAATTTACCAAGTAATGAACGTATAATAAAACGTGCCTCGGAATGACGACATGAAACAAACATTGCTTGAATTTTATCCACTTTTTTTATCATTGACTAAAGAAAATAATATTAGAATAAGATTGCAAAAAAATAACACACACATATATATATATATATATATATATATATATAATTATTCACCGCATGTCCAGTCATTTTTGCAATATCTTTTAATTTGGTAAAAACTCCGTCAACAGTTAATGGTGCCGGTACAAACATCATACGTTGATTACTTTTTGAACGTTCAGCAACAATACCAAGATCACCTTCATTTTGTGCATCAGTTTTTATTTGTGCAAAACTTCGACCAGTCGATTGTGCTATTGCCTTCATTAATGTTGTTTCAGCAACACCAAGTTCTAAACCTTTAAATATTAATGTAAATTATTAATTACATTATGTATTATGAAAAAGAATCAAATTAATGAATAACATAAATGATAATTTGAATGTAATTAAATTAATTGAAAAACATAAAAAAAAAAATTACCTTCATATGATGGTGCCAATTGATTTAAACTTAAATAAATACATGGTACAAGATCATTTGGACTTAAAATAATAACTGAACGTAAAAAATTAGCTAAAACTTCAATCATACGAAGACGACCACTAATATCTTCGATTAATTCAAATGTACGTGCCAGTGCTAAATAAGGAACTCTAATATTAAAAAAACAAAAAGAAGAAATAAACAATTAAAATGCAGTTCAATAAATAATAATCAATATATTATATATATGTTTAAAACAAATTACTTTTCACCATGTTTCCAGAATGCATCATCAATGGGATGATAATTTTTCTTTGCCGGATTATAATCGGACCCCGGTTGACGTTCACCGGTTGACTGAATTTTCATTTCTTTGGTTGACGTAAAAAATGATGTAGTCGCAGTCGCTTTCGGTTGTGATTTAGGAGATGAAATTTTATTAATTTCATCTTTATCATTATTTTCACATTCATTTTTATTATTATCATTAGTTTTTAATAATTCTGTCGATGAATTTTCATCAACATTATTGCTTTTCTTAGTTTTTGGTGATGTTTTTTTAACTTTATTCTCACTTAAATTTGTTTTTTCTATGATTTCATTTTTTTTATTTTCCGATAATTTCTTTTTCTTTGCCGATGAATTCTTCTTCTCTTTTTGTTCCTTTATTGTGGGTGTTTTTACTATTCCATTTTTAACACTAATTATTTTTGGTGATGATTTAGTTAATTGTTGTTCTATAGGTGATGCAGAACTTAAAGCAATAAAAGAAATAAAAAGTTTAATATCTAAATTGTTATCGTAATTTATTAGAATTTACTTTGATTTTTTTGGTGAATCTTCTTCAGTACTTGATGATATTCGTCGACGTTTTGATTTTTTACCAGCTACTATTTCGTCCGTGCTAAATGATTTGATCGGAAAAACAATGTTCTTATTAAATAATTGTTGATTTATAGTTCTTAAATGTATACATTTTCTAATTGATTGATTTTTGATGCACAAATAATGAGATATCATTAATATTTTATTAATATTATTTAAACGTAACATAAACATCATTAAAATATCTGAAATATAAAATGGGAAATAATGTTATTTATACCTTTCATTTGAATTATCTTCTTCATTTTTTATTGTATTTGAATTATTCGCCTTTGATGGAAATAATTGTTGTTTTTTTATTGAATTAGATTTTATTGGTGATTTCTTTTCTATAGATTCTTTAGATTGTGATTTATCATTTATGGATTCGGAAGCTATTGTAGAATTGTCAACACTATCAATTGATTGTTTCTTTTCAATAGACACAGTTTTAATTGGTGGTGAATCTTTTTTTGAGAAAAATGACCTAAAAACAGATTCGTGTTATTATTGAACAATCAATATATAGTATACATTTTTTATTGTAAATCACTAAAGAGTATAATTATAATATTAAAATATTGATTGTTGGACCATTTCACAATTTAGTATTATAGTATTTATAAGTTTTAGTTGGCTTGATTGTGTTTATGTTTAGATATAATTTTAATGAATGCATTATCACCTTTTAATTTAATATCTTGAACAATTGTTGATTCTAAAATATTGATAGTTTAAGATTATTTACGATATTCTAATTTAAATTGGAAGAGAAACAAATTATAATTTCAGCACAATATCTGCCGGTAAGCATTTGTTAGATTTGGATATTATGGAATATACAGCCAAATGTGTCTTATATATATTTGCAAATATTACTTAGAAAATATAATTATAAATAAAAATACTAACCACAAAGTTTTTTGTGCCATATTATTAATATAAAACAGGAGTTTTTTACTTACTAAAATAGAAAAAATTATTATTCAGACGCAAATTGCTTATAATATTATTTACATTTTTTTTTTTTTGACAGATATTGAGGCGCTAAAATACGTATTAAATAAATCTATTACTTTTTCTAAAACATTTTTACGATGCAAAGTTTTTTATAACACCAAATTTTAGCCGAAATCGCTAATTACTGAATATTAAAAAAAAAAAAAAAAAATGATGTATGGTTTTGAAGGCGCCATGATTTCAGTGTATTTCTCATTTTATTATAAATCAGAATAAATAAAGTGTTTCATGGTATTGACAATACTTGATAATAACAATTTACAAAACATTTCTCGAAATTATTGGGATGTTATTTAGAAAATTATAAAAAAAAAACAACACACTAGGTATGTTTATATTTTAAAATGATTTATTATTATTATAATAATTACATTTTTTTTTTCTGGTAAAAAATAAATAAATTGAAATTAATTATTATATTAAAACGAAACAAAAACAATCTAAAAGTTACAAGACAAAAACACAACACATACAAAATTACACATTTCTTTAAAAAATATAAAACAAAAAAATAAAACAAATATCCTTAATTAATTAAATTATAATTATATATATAAATTATTGCAATATCATGGGTAAAATACAGAAATGTACATTCCATTACTTTCAAGCCATTATATTATTACCGGGAATAATACCGAAATAATTAAGGTTGAAATCATCTCCAAACAAGACTTCATCATCACCATTTGTATTCATATTAACTCCTAACTCAATTGGATCAATTTCTGTTATGTAATAATCATTTCCCATGTTATCATTTCGATTTGATCTTAATCCACATTCTCGTACAATTTGATCTTTGGGTACTGGATTCAGATAATCTAAATAAAAATTAATAATATTGTTATAATAGGGGTGTTATATTGAATTAATTAAGTCGCTCAAAACACTTTGAATTCGATCTATCAAAGGGATATGCTTGGTTTGGAGCATTCATATACCACTCAACGAAGGATATAGCATTAAATTCACAATCGAAAAATATGTCAACAATTAATTTTGTATACGTCGAAGACGATCGGTCTGGGTCAGCCATTCTGAATAGTTAAATTACACGAGGTGGCCGTTATGAACAGAGTTCTAAATTAACGCCATTATATTAAATTTAGGTAAAATATTCTATATATCAACTAAGATCAATTCCATTAATTTATAGATAGATAGATCATGCATATTGCACGACCGAAACTGTTCAATTAAATGTAAAACGTCAACAAATAGTCTCGGATTGGACAGAAATACAATAACAGGTTACGAAAATGTACAAAATCATACTTGAACTAACGACACTATGGTGCAGTCAGCACACAGAAACATAAACGAGAAAATACACGACGTTCTGGGTCCACACGAGATTCGGTATAAGGAAAACGGACAAAGGACTATATGTTCCAGTTCATTATTTTGTTTTCCTGACAACCCGAATAACATTGATCATAGTAACAGTGTTGGTTTATTGCTGATCAGCAAATCAAAGCAGTATTGTTGACTATAAATCTGATAGTAATTAGAATTACACAGCAATATTCTAGAGTAGAGTAAAATATGTAACAATTCTTTTAACACACCTAAAAGAATAAATCATCTATACATGACAAACATATTGTTATAAGATATTGTTGGTTTATTGGTTTTTATCACTTAAGATAAGGTTGAAATGGATCAATGATAACAAATTGGAACGAAAAGTGTCATAAAATAAAAAATCAACAACACCAATGTACGAGATGGTTAGAATTTAAGAATAGAGTATAGTTAATTTGATAAATAGGTTGGGTGGGGTAAGTGTTAATAATTTTGCAGCGTTGAAATAACACGTAAATGCTAATCAGAAAGTGTTACAGAACAGAACATTCTATTCAATTCAGTATAGTTGATGTATGATGTTAAATATGAATTCAAACGATGATTTGATGACTAGGCCCATCCATGTTTCAGGTTTGAAAGAAGGCGTCGACTACATTAAAATGCTGCAAAAACGGTACACGATATCAAATCCGCATAAGAATCCGCACCAGAAATGCAAAAAATGGGATTTATGCCAGATATGCTAAAGATGAACTCGGAATACATCAAGTTTTTATTGGATCGCATTATTTAACGCTTTATTCTTTATCGTGATTCACAGTGCACAATATTGAATCGTGAAAGATTTGCTAATGTAATTGACGTATATTCATTTTGAAATCTATTTCGTGTCCAATGCTTTCTTGTTATACCACTCAAACATAATCCATCGTTTGGTTGTCAAAGATATTGACCAAGTCAAATAAAATTGCTGTTATATTTTCATCTTCCATGAATCGCAAATTAATAGAATATATATTTGTTAATTATTCTGTCGATTAGTGGAGTTTGCCAGCCTAACGGAAACCGTATCTTTGCTTTCCTATTACTTTATATGTACCAATATATTCGTTTATATTATTTAATAATAAGAACAACTTTTTTTTTACCAGTTTCTAAACAATGCTGTTCAGTATGACATATAACAGCTGGATTTAATACTTGTACTTCAACATCACGTCTAATTCCATTTAGAATTTCTTCAGCCGATCGTCTTAATTCTTCACTACTATTATTATCCAATGATATATTTTGATAGTTTTGTTGATGATGCTGTTGTTGTGTCTCAATCTAATAAAAATAAATGTTTTTAAAATTTTAGTATTTTAAAAAAAGATATACGAGTATATAAATATTTACATAAATTTTTGGCTCTGGAGATCTAGATATTTGTTTATCTAATAATGTTATATTTGCTGCAGCAATTGCTGCTTCATCGTATAAAATTCTTGGCGGAGGTGATTCAATTTTATTTTGTAAATTTAAATTAGTCCCTTCCATTTTAAAGAATAATTCTAATCTTTGTTTTTTCTAAATATAAATTAGTTTTAATTTTATTGAAATTAAATTAATTTTAATATAATTTGTATGTGTATCATAATAGTTACATGTTCCCAGGCTAAAATATTAGCTTCAGAATCTCTCGTTGATATGGTCCATAAATGACCAGCTCCTTGTGGTGCTTTACTACCCTTACGAAAATGTGGATTAATTGATAGATTATGTCGTACTGAATTCTTCCATCGATCATCATTTGATTTATAAAATGGAAATCGATCTCTGTAGAAAATAATTATAATGTTTTATAGTATTTTGGCCTATTAAAAAATTATCGTTTTGTGAAATTCTTATCAACATTGTGATTCAATAGTTTTTGGTATATTTTGTCCGTGCATCAAAGATAATTATGATAGTAATGTAGTCATTATTATATTCTTCAACTAGGCATTAGATAATTCACTCTTGGCTAGGAAAGCACTTTCCGTTCTCACATGATTTCAAGTAATTAGTTCCAAAATAGTAGGATTGTACGAGTACTAACAAATATAGTATATGCATCATAGGTGATGTGTATGAAGTGACCGATAAACTACTTTACTCAACCTATCTTTACCTACACATAGTGTCACTGCAAACACGAACACAACATTATATGCAAATTATTGATGTGTGATCGGGTACCCTGTGGGGTAAAGTTCAAGATGCTTCTGATTATATGCAGTAGCTTCTATATAGTATATTCGTCATCTCGAAATAGATAAGAATTTTTTTAATATCCGTTTAGAAAATACTGCTCATATAAGAGTTTGAATTTTATTATACGAGTATATGGACACAAAATAACATAAACATGAATTATTAGCTTGTCTTCCAAAACACTAATACAAGAAAAAAATTCTAATTAAAATTACTGCAACCCCCTCAACATATAATTGCTATTATGCAATACGCAACATGAGTTTGAAAATGCTAGAATTTGGATATTTTTCACCGGAAATGTTTTTTTTTTAAAAAAGTAAATTTTAGTCATATATTGGTAATTAATTAACATATGCATTTTTTCCACGCTTTTCACTCATTCTTCATGAAATGTGATTATATTTTTTGATGTTACCTGAATTCAATTAAAAAAAAATAATTTATTAAATAAATATTTATACTAAATTTAAATTTGTAATAAATATCGTTTTGAAAGGCTACGCAAAAAAGAAGGAAATTATAGCCGAAACGCGCGCCCCACATCGTGATCCGTGACTTGTCTAAGATGTAAATCTATTGACAAATGTAATAAACTGAAAAAGAATTCAGCCATAGAGTCAATGTTACTCCATCAATGGCGACATTTATATGGTTACTTTAAATAAAGCTATACCCGCTTTTGTAGTTGTGCTTTCCTGATCTTCAATTCTTTTAACAATTGCACCAGAATTATGCTGGTGCTATGTATCAATAAATAGTTAAAGATTGGAAAGTTTCAGGCGAAAATACATAAACTACAACTATATTATAAACTGCTAGCACCGAGGTTATATACAGTTCTTGAATCTATATGCAACCGTCCATGATATATTTTCATTTTTAAATCAAAACTGTACCTGCTCATGTAGTTATGCTCTCCTGTGCGGTACGGATAACATTATGAGGATGCTCTTTTAGCACCAATTATTAATCGAAGAACTTTACGCGTTCAATAATTCTATTTTTTTTATCAATATGATTTAAGGGAGATAACTATTCCCTCGAATTTTCTCAATTTTTCTATAATTTTCCAATATATCATCCAATTGTTTATCATTTAAAAGTTTAGCTTCATAATAACGATTGCTATATGTATATTGAAGTCTAACAAAAGCAATAGGATATCATGACCGTATTATCAATCAGAAATGAAATTATCGATTTAAATGATATGTTTGTGGGTAAGTTGTAGGCAGTATTTATTCGATAAACATTAAGAGCAATGTATCTCAGTTTAAAAACTAATCCGTATATCGAAAGCCTTTTCATAGTCAATATCGGTAACAATACATATTTATTATAGCGTGATCATTTTAGTATTCCCTTTTTTGCATACAATTTTGGAGTCGGACCTAATTTAAATGAATTTATTTAATATGCATTGAAAATGGTAAACCATTTCTCACATAATTTTGAAAGAGTCAATATAATCATAAGATTTAGTCTTATGTATTACCAACTTCCATGATCACCTAATATAGGCTTTGTCAAATGTGTATATATACATGTGTTGTATGTTATTTTTGGGATTCTATTTGAATAATCATTCGGAACACTTGTTGTTTTATTCTGTCTATGATTTGATCTTGACTTTTAAACATGAAATTGAATAATGATGATTGAGATAGTAGACAAAAGATGTGTTCGTCTACATTAAGTGTGGCAATCAGTAATTTCATACCGTTAAATTAACTAATTAACTAAATTACACTTATTGAATACATTAAGCAAAGGTCAATAAAATGAAGCGGAATATTTGCTCGTGTCGTTCGTTCGAATTTTCATTAATTTAGTTGACGGTTATGTTTTTATTTTTTTACGTTGAGAACCGAAAAGAAGTCACAGCCGAAGATATTGTTACACAACTATCTGCCACTAAGAATTATATTACATCACGAATATATCTTTTACAAATACTATCTGCATCTATTACCAATATTTAACGAAAACGAAAAACAACGAAAATAAAGGATAACAATCTGCAAAAAAAAAACCCTACTAATGAATAATAATAGTATAGACATTTGTGGAAACAACTATTAAAAATATACCAGAATGTTCTCGACACTGATTACTCCACTATATAAACTGCGGCATTGCAGATAACAGACTAATATTAAGTAAAGTCTTAAATAAAGAATCTACACTGCAAGAAAAAATAAGATTCAAATAAATTAGTAAAGTAAAATAATAATTTATTATAATTTGTGGTAATTACTATACGATGAATAAATTAAGTACGTATTATACTACTATTCGTTAACCACATTCGACCAAGGCTTTTTATAAGGAAGAGTCATTAAATAAATAGAACAGCTACCCTTAGCCAGTTTTTATAACAATATGTATGCAATCAAACTTATAAGAATTATTGTGTATTTTATGCAACAACTGAGGTCATGAATGTTGAACGTAGCTAGAATTTCGAGATTGGTTATAGGTAATATTAACTTAATCGCACAATAGAGTTCAGTGTTAGTAAATAGTTTGAGAGTTACACGAAAATGAATGAATGCATAGATATGTTTACAATTCATTACTGATTAAATGTGCTTTCGAGTACTTGTTTTCTTTTGGTATATTTTTTCAGAACGTGAATATAACATAAAGTTTGGAGGTTTGTTATTATTTTGTAAAATATAGTCGATGAAGGTGGCAACAAATCAAGTCTAAGTGAAATTATACTCTATAGAATCTTGGGTAAATTGACAATGGAAAACAACAACGGTGTGGTAAGGATGACAATTGATTATAATCTTTAAATCTTTAATGAATCATGAATCTATCAGCTTAGCGTATTTAAATTTATCGGATATATAGATAGATGCTCTCAAATTTCTGCAGATGCAATTATATGTTGATAGAAGAGAACGGTGACTAAGTATTCGAAATTAAAAATAAATCAAATAATCATATACAAGTGTATTATGCAGGTAAAATGAAAATGAAAATGAAAATAAAAACAAGAACCAAAATAAAAACAAAAATATAAAATCGTGTTCAATATCAATTCTATATTTTATGTATATTTTATATAAACGCATTTATATAGTGCTAGTAAAAGCTAGCATAAGCTAGCATAACTATAACTATGATTTATATAATATATAATAATAATATGCATGTACATATACAATATATAAATAGGGGGAAAAGACTGGAAAATACTATGTAAATCATATATTTCGGAAGGGATGATTTAAAAAGTATATAAAGAATTTTCCAATGTATATAAGAAAATGTACCAGCCAATCGTATGGAACGGATAGCCATTCACTTTTATGGACAGTTTAATAAATTAGAAATACAATGGCAGAATTTTCTTTTTTCAGCCCTTTTCGAATTATCAAAATAATGTTAACATCCAATAGGAATGAAATGAAATGTTTATATATAAAATACATTAAAATTCAAATAATGAAAAATTATCTATTAAAATAGATTTTCCTGCAAGACAAAGGAAATAAAACAAAAACAAAAAAAAAAAAAAAAAAACAGGGACATTTTTCATATTTTATAAACTACAACAAATTTATAGTAATAGTAAATCGTTAACAATGAAAATTTCATTTTCATGTTAACAGCCAATAATCGACAAAGAAGTTTCATTAAATTTCTTTACTTTACTCCACATCCTGCCTCCGGCACGTTTTTCTACCATATGGATTTCATTCAAGAACAAATCTTGTGACATTATATCGACCGGTCCCCATCAATTTATGGTCAATTTAATCCTATTTTCTTTGTCTAGTAATCGTGTCAATTGTCTTTAGATCTGAAAATCTTTATAAATCCTTATTTGATATTGTATATGACAGAAAGATTCTTAATATGCATCCAAGGCACTTATTGACTTGGATTCGAATCTTTTTTTTTTCCGCACCACTGTTACTTGTCAATTAACTTTCCAAATTTTTTATAGGTCTCTATACCTCGTCTATTATTGCTTACTGCAAGCTGGTATAAAATAAATAAAATAATCTTCGTTAGTTTCGTCTTCGCAATATTAATAATTAGGTCAATCTGTGAACGAAACGTCACTCTAAGTATACAATTCCGTCTATGTTTGTGCCAACGCAGACATATGTCGTCGACAAAGTCAAGATCTTCAAATTGATTGATTGTCCACCTTCGTCATAACGAAATGTAAGAGGAGTAGAAAAACAAGAGTGTCAAGAAAATACATCCCTGTTTAATGCCGACATGTACATCCAATACATCAATATTTTTTCCACAGTACAATATTCTGCACACAGTTCGTATACTCTATCCACCTACTATGTGCCATTTGAGAATAAACGTTTATTACTGCATTAAGATAGACATTCGATTTTGTAGCACTTTCCGATGAGTTTTCTTAACAGAAACAGAAAGGTTTATCTCATGTTATTTCAATTTATAGTTTATTATGTCTGATATGCAATATTTTCGAAATGTTGACATTTAGCCCGCCGTTTTTAAATTTCTTTATCCAATTTTACTGAAATCTGTTCATAGGTTCTGTACATCTCTTACATTATCGTATTGTTGACTTTTTGTAGCCTATGTTTCTTCGTCACAGTATTAAATTCCGTGTGTGTGATCATTGATGCATTAATTGATAAAATCAAACATAATAGCAGTAGGATAAGAGAGGTCAAGTATGATAACAAAATTGTGAGTTGTTCAATTTCCTATTAATTGTTTAATTGTTATTTGATCTATTTGTCTATACTTACGCGATCAATGTGGGATAACCAATAAAGTTGCCTTATATATTGTTTTGTGGTTAAATATTGTACAAACAATAGTAAGGTATAGTGATTGTCACCATTTTAGTTGATACCACCATACGGTGCGCATCCTTTTCCAGATTTCCAATTATTATTGTTCGTGTCAACTGAATTAGGCGTCTCTTATACAAATAACAATATTTGATTTTTCTTTAATTCTATCAGGACTCTGTCTTCCATGGATGACTGTTCCGTTGATGCGTAAATTTCAACAATTATTACATATTTTATCCCATGCAAGTTTAATCAGATTGCAGTTGCAACTCGACAGTACTCTGTTTTGTGTGCCGGTCAATAATTGAACCAACTTTACTTATGATTCGGCTTTCTTCGCTTTTTTTTTTTTGCTATCAAATCGCACTTAGCCCAACAACATCATCAAGTCTGTATCTCTTAAATTACTGTGCCAGCTGGGTCAGCGTAGTCGGTTCAAGCATTGATCTAACACTTTCAGCCAAATGCAATTCCATTTATTGATATTTCACAGTGCTAATATCAATCACAATGATTGATATTAACTCAGACCAACATTCTGTACTGTGACAAATTTTTAAGTAAATATTCTGGCGAAAAATTTGTATTTATTTTAATTTTGGTAACCAAGTTACAAAATATGTTTGACTTTATTTTCACACATTTCTTACTTCCACCCCACAAGTACGAGTAGTCACGCTAATAATAATAAATATTTTTGTGATCATTTCATCAATATAAAAGATAAAGTTTATGATTCTTAGTTGGTAACAAGTAGATGATACAGAATACTATAATATAGAAATTTAAAATTGAATTCTTTGTACTGGCCATTGTTCTAATCCTGATTTATCTACGAAGGAATACAACTGGTAAAATTAAAACTATAATTATACTATAACTAATATTATCAGTGATGATAATTGTAATGTCTGTTGTACACATCTTTTAACCTTCATCACAATAAAGAAAGGTTTGAGGGATCTAAGCGGAATTTTCTGTATTCTGGTATATGTGTATTAAATAGTATGCTTTTACTCTGGTCGTGGAAGGGATGGGAGTAGATAGAAAAAGACATTTAATTCTAATCATCTTAATTTTTACTTTGCACCATAATTTGTTCCTTTACGGAACGTATGTTAAGGTTCTCTTTTATCATTGTATTTCGTACGTACCAGAATGCATTTAAATATAATATCTACATTTGAATTGCAAGTTGTGCACCACCATAATACCAAGCCATACGTCTATATAGATTTTAGTATAACTGTTAATTTTTAATATTTTGCAGTTTAGTGATAGGTTTGATGTTCATCCCCAGCATCCCGTATAATTTATTGAATCTAGATCTGAGTTGTTTATTTTTATTTATTATGTGTTTTCCAATTTAATCGGTGATCCAGGTGCATTCCCTGTTATTTTGCTTAGTCTGTCTGTGGCAGATGCGTATTGTTGAGCACAAACGGATGGACAATTACCCGTTCTTATTGTAAACGTAACATGTATCGATTTTGCTATGTTTACCTTTATTCTCCATACATTTAATCACTTTTCAATTTTTTGCAAGTAGTTCACCTTGTTATAATGTTGATGCATCCCGGGGGTTTGTGTGTGACACCAGTATCGCAGTGTCATCTGCAAATGTTACCAACGTAATATTTTTTTGTTGTTGATAGATCGGTCGTATATATTAAGTAATATAGTGGACCTAATACACATGCCTTGGGGTGCTCCTGATCTTGATGTGTTTTGATTTCCTCTTGGTCGATTTTTTAGATAATTTACTAGATAATATACTGGTGTGGCAGTTGATTCTTCAATTTGAACAAAAAAACCATCGTGCCAGGCTTTTATCATATGCCTGTGATACGTATAAGAACGCAGCAGAACGATTTCAATATCATCTTTGATGTGTCTAGTTAATCTGTCGATTTGTTCAATTGTTGCATGCTGTTGTCTAATCAATGAACCCAAAATGATGATCGGGTATTATATTCTTTTTCAATAATATTTGTCGCAATTTTTTGTAAATAGTTTTTCAAAAAATTGTTGAAAGAATCGATAACAAGTGCTTATTGGACGATATGAATTTACATCACTGAGCTTTCTGATTATGGAATAATTTTTGAGATGGAAAACTGACTGCATGTTCTTTATCATAGGAGCCTTTTTAGTATAGATGTTTTTGTTGATTGTTGTCCTAATTTCCTTAGTGCCAAAATATAAATTAAGTGCACATGCTTTCGGATACTCCTTATCTTGTTTGTTGTGGTGTTTTGATTGCCTCTTGATATTTAACCAAATGATGATTTTTAAAATTTGATAATATTGGTGGTGGCATTCTTCAATTTGTACAAAAAAAAACATCATGCCAGACTATCAAATGCATCAGAATAATATCTTTTTTTTTTTTTTTCAATATCATCGTTGATGTGTCTAGTTACTTTGTGGATTTATACAATTGTTGCACAGACACAATTTCTGGCAGCCTTATAAAGACTCCCTAAGGGAATATAAGAAAGCCATTAAAAGTGCCAAATGCGA
>JANSTX010022706.1:5608-15702 GCA_027564355.1 Penthetria funebris
GAGAATGTCAAAAGAGTACTGAATATGTAGGAACATTAATTTAGTTGTACTACTTGAATGTTAAAACTTACATATACGATTAAGCTTTAAAAGATTTTACGCGGAATGCATTCAGCAACAAATTATCGCTTGTTGTATCAGAGACCGTACCCGTTACAAATTAATCTATTAAGCAGAATATTATGAATTATCGATATTACTAGAATGTTCGGAAAACAAATTATTATCTTTTAGTATACAACAATTTTGAAATTAATAATTACCAGTAACATCTGGTAATGGATTCTTTTCTTGGGTTTCTGCATGTTTTAGTTTCGATGAATCAAATTTCTCGATACCAGCAAATAAATTTTGTTGACATTTTTCATTTGCAACATCTGTAAATGATAAAGGAAATGGTTTAAATTACAATTTCTTTTTTGTATATAATAAAATATTTTATAAATAGAATTCATAAATTTCAAACAAATGGCATAATATGCAGACACATATTTCTTAAAATTTCTGCGATTTGAGGATCAGGATTTTTTTGATATTTGATAAACTCTTCACATTAGGATATATTGCCTACTTATCAATAATTGATGATGATAGAAAAAAATTGATATTTATCTATACATAGATTGTTGCTGATCTCAATGTTATTGCACAGGTTACTACGAATTATCACCCAAAAGCTGGCTCTCGCAGTCCCTTTTCGGAAATGACAATCACAGAGTGCTTCATCATAAAAGATGCTTTTAGTGGCACCATGGATCCTGGATTGCTAAATCACAGTCTCGAACCTTCTTTATGAGGTCTGGACCAACGCCGATGCCGAAAATTTTCGTGGCCTATTTATATACGTTAGACTCAAGACAGCTATTAAGACAGTGGTATGGTAGTTATAACAAATCTATTATCAGATAATTGGGCAAATATCCCAAAATTCGAGGTATCGGTATATGGTCTGGTCTATCATCATTGAAAAAATACGAGACAATGGACGAGATGAACAATATAATCGATGAATCTACATTTTCTAACTAAGTCCTCGTTTACACGATCCAACTTTTATCGAAATAAAATTGAATTGAATGAACATCGGATAAAATTGGGTCGTGTTAACGGGGAATTTCATCCGATTTGGTTTCATTTCGATAAAAGTTGGATCGTGTAACCGGGGACTAACAGATGAATGACTAACGACAGCATCGTTGAATCGCTTGAAATTGTTCAAAATATATTGAAAATATCCTGATAGGACTGATACTGATGGAGTGACCGACAATCATTAAGGTTACTTAACCCATATTTGCCCTCCACGCGGTGTCACTGGTAACTGCATCATAATATATGTCAGAAACGGTGTATGATCGAGGCTATAAAACATTGGGTTAATGTTGTGTTTATCGACTAGTTGAAAAAACATCTCAACAAACTAGATAGCTGGGGATTTATGCACAACTCTACTGAAATATTCTAATATGTAACCGGATAATTATAATTTTCTAGTTGGTAAATTTTAATTATAGTTATTTGAGTTCATGTTTGATGTTACGTGCATATTAGAAACGATAAATTAACATCGTAATGCCGTGTTATGCGCCCTTGAGGCGTAAAGGATAAGGTGATGACAGTGATAACAAAAAATAAACAAAAGGATAAAAAACTGGACAAAAAGAGTAAATAATGGTTATCATCGTATCTAATGGTTACTGATTTTCTGTCTGATACTTATTATGTTGCCAATGAATTTGCAGAATATTTGATACTATCTGTGGTCAACAAAAGTCTTCCAATGAATGCATCGCAATCGAGCCTGTGAAAATTGCTGTCATTTCGGACAAAGCGATGTCTTCAACGTATTTAATCTCTCATATTCTTTTGTTAACACCTTAGCTACCAAATTGGACGATATGGTGGATTCAAATCTGCTGAGTAACATGGTTATTGTTCCATGTTGCAAAGAAATGAGCCATCGAACGAGTGATTTTGTAAGAACTCTTATGTCGTATCGTATCGCACGTTTTGTTGGTATACCTGTTAATAGATTTTCTGGTTTAAATCAACGGTCTGATCGATGGAAACATGCAGAGAGCGATCAATTTGCAGTAACAGCAATTCAAATCGTCTCAGAAGTAGCGGCTTGAATGTAGTACTTATCATTTGAATTCAAAAATTGTATCATTGTGTATTTTGTTTAAAAGCTATGTTAACGCTCATGATGAAGAGCTTTATGTAAACAACGAACAACTAAATAATTAAATGAGTAAAAAATTATGGTTTTTTTTGATTATTTTTATAGGAAGTTATACGTAAGCAATTAGAAGAAAGTTCAGGTTCGTAGTATTTTGATTATAATTTTTTTTAAATTTATTTAATAATTTATTAATTTTAGTTGGACAACGATGTTTATAGGAGTTATACATTCTTCAATAGTAAATTACGCTTTAAGTAAACAATGATTGCTAATTGTTTGGAGAAAGTGACTGATGTAAATTTAAACGTTTTTTAAATAAACTCTATAATTTTGTCGGGCGTTGTGTTCGTTTAACAAATTAAGCCGTAACCAAGGCCGCAACTAAAGGTTTCATTTTCTAAGCAACAAAACTTTAGTAATAAATATTACATTGTTCATAAAAGGGTTCAAATCAACGGAGATAGTAAAAATGAAACCTTTTCTTATAAAGAACGTAATATAGCATAATATTACGCATACATTAAAAACATCATTTTTAGTGTTAGACTCGTAAAACGAAGAGAATTTCAATGTAAAATTCTTCACATATTTTAACACATTATTGAAAAACCTTAAAACAAATTAACATTAACAACGACTTTTTTTTTGTAAAATGTAAATTGTAAACAACCACTAATTTCATTCGAGTCTAATATTCATTATATGTACATAAAATTTAATTGTTTAAAGCAAATTTAACATAGGAGAAGATTAAGATTGTTATATTTATTTATGTGTTTTTCAATTTAAATGCACATAAATTCATATTAAAGTTATTTAAATGAAGATTGTTCATATAGTCGCATATGCTAAGTAATACTATCGCAATATGGTTTTAAATGAATCTCTTAATCTTAAAACTTAGATTTTAAGATAATGTTTTGTTTTACTATTCTATTTCTATTTATTGTCTGAATAATATTATTAAATTACTCTTATTTTTATAAATTGTTTCTAAAAATACAAATAAATACAGACCTTGAATTAAATCATGCTCGAATTAATTTAGTGCTTAAGATCAGTCAGTATTTTAAATTTAATTTAAATATAGCAAAATTATGAGGAATCATCAATCATATGAGTGTACAATAAATTTAACATTGAATTCTAAGATTAAAGATGCATAATCAACATCTAATGTAAATATAGTACATAATTAACGAACGATGAGTGCATAATCATACGAGTAGTATATAATGTCCATTACCCACTAAATTTCAAAGTAATAAAAGCAAGAAACGCTAGTATGACTATAAACAACTATAAAAAACACATTGAAATTGGAATTATATCCGTCATACACAATGACATCCATTTGACAATCTCTTATGTTATGCTATTAAGGTACTGAGTGGTATGGTAAAATACAAAATTTATCAATCTAAATTTTAAACCATCATTAAGAGGAGGTTTAACTTCACATAAATGACATTAACATTTTATATGGAAAAACAGTGACAATCGAATTTGCGTTTACTGTACATAAAGCAACTCTTAAAAATATCGGCTATAATACCATACCTACTAACAAAAAATTGAATGCTATGACGATAATCTTCTACTTGTCCCCCCATAAAGATGTTATTATTGGTGCATATCGAATGTGAATTCATAACTTAAAATTTATGAGCAATTGGGATGCATTTGTGTAAAATCAAAATCAACTACGCTAAATGTGACAATGTTGTATTCAAAGGAGATTAATATCAATATTAATAACTTTAATAACTAACTTAATACAATCAATTCGTTCTGTATCACAATTTCCAACCCATAACTTTTTTTACCAATGTGAATTGTTTCTACTAATCGTAAACCTTTTCTAAGTTACAGTTCCAATTCCATTTTTTTTTTATTAATGTACACATACAATCAATTCACTTTAAAATTATACTGTGAAGATTGGCAGAAAGGGATCGATGCATTTTCACCATCGAAATGGACATTATTCAAAAATTATGTTAGTTGTAAACTATTATTACTTAAATAACGGAGGTTTACATTTGAATTTAAATTTAGTGATTTCTTATACAAACTAACCAGCATTATAAGTACTCGGACAAATGTTAATAATTTTATTATAAACAGTTTGTTATCCATTGGTTATTAAACAGATTGGTTATTTTTAAACAGAAGAATACCAAAGTATGATACTTTACCCATTGTGGTGCTAAAAAGTTTTGGTCCTTCGAACCGGATTAGCTGTTTTTATTACAAAGTATTTGGTTTAGGGTTAATGGTTAAATGTTTAGATAGGATTTTAATTCATCATATTTTTGGATTGTTTCTTGGTGTTGTTAACATTTTGTAGATAATTATTTAATATTTGAATAAAGCAGGAAAAGTAGGTAATGTGATTATCATATACTATGAATAAGTCATGGTACATTCAATATATACTTGAGCAGACATTGAGTGGAAGTTCAATGATAGTTTATATATTCTGTTGTTTTTTCATTCCGATATAGTAGACGTATGATTAATTAATAAATATATATATAATTAATACAATTTAATTTTTCATAATAAAATTAATTTTAAAACTCACAAGGTGTGAAATAAAAGACGATCGCATGTTGAACACTTAAATTAAATCAATCCAGCATAACATTTTTATAACTTCTTATAGCTTATGGCAAAGAATTAAAACAAAAACATTCTAAAAAGATTTTATTATGCGATAGAATTTACCATCATTGAGAATGAATGTTAAGCAGAAAGTAAAAAAGTGAAATAGAAAAATAAATAATTTTTCAGTAAAATCAGGTAAATGAACTAAAATGAGTTACCAGAATGATTATATCTTACCATCTTACCATCACACACATCATCTTACAAAAAACTAATTTATTCCATTCAAGAATTTACAGCTTGTTCATTATTCTGTTTAAAAAAATAGTAAAACCAGTTGTTTTGAACTAATTAATTAGCTCTATTCATTGGAATTTTTAACCAAAATTCAATTAATTTAAAATTAATGGAATCGCGCGAAGATGTTGAAAAAATGCAATATCCAAATCAAATGATCTAACCTTGAATTATCAAATCATTATTAAATGTCGGTATTCCGGCAGCGAACTTCTGACGAACCAGGAAATTTTCTTTAGATTTTGGTGTTGCTAAACTTACCAATTGGCACTAATTGTGGTTGTAACATTTACCGATAAATAATTTGATTTGAAAATATGCAATTAGAGATTACGTGAGAATCAGAATTTATGAATTCCCAGCAAAATAAGTACAGTTTAAAGTAAGCAAATAACATCAGCAATGCGATGGACCAACAGAATCTGCAGATCCAATATAATCAATTAAACAAAGAGGTTAGTAAAATTACACTGCGGAATAGGTGTACTTTTTTTGAAGACATTGCAGCTCGGGCACAATACACTGCACAAACACGGTGAGGAAAACTCACCATCTGGCAGGCAAGCAAACCGGAAAACATTATAGAACTGAACGTCCAATTCAAATTACGGACGGTTTGCTGATCTAAAATGACGAAATGGAAAAATGGACTGAGTACTTTCGTGAGCTATTGAATGGGCCCGACCTGCAGGTTGGGAGATTTTACTGCAAGTCGTGATGAAATATAGTCCGCATTAAAACACCTAAAGAGCGGTAAGACCACAGGCGCCGATAACATATCACCAGAAATGTTGAAAGTGGACTTGGGTGGCATTGTATCAATATTGTAAAGTAGTCCGCACATTAAATTAGATATCCAAACAGACAATGGCGG
The DNA here is from genome assembly GCA_027564355.1 of Penthetria funebris. Taxonomy (NCBI): domain Eukaryota; kingdom Metazoa; phylum Arthropoda; class Insecta; order Diptera; family Pleciidae; genus Penthetria; species Penthetria funebris. The sequence continues at coordinate 11,572 of JANSTX010022706.1, forward strand.
GTGTCTTAAAATATTATCTAAAAACATGTTCTTTTCTTACACACTTTCGAAACTATTTCTTTTAAAATATAGCATCTTAGCCAGTACTAAAATCCAACAAAATGATTTATTTCAAATTTACTTTGTCATAATTGCCTCAAAAGTGCATTAAAAGTACCATATGATACCACAGTCATGTACACGAGTACAAAACAAAAAAGCATATGAATGACACTAAGCATCTGTTTTTAATTACCCGAAAATGTCTGCAAATATTTCGAAGAAGCAAACAAAAATTGCAAAATAAATAAAAACGAAGCCAAAAAATTTCATATTTGCTGGTGAATTATTTATTTTATTAGTACAAAAATGTTATTTATTAATTTTTGTTGACTTCTATTTTTTAATTTTTTTATTTCACCTATAAAAAGATACAAAAACGCGTATTTGGGAAAACAACTTCGTTTTATTTTTTATTATAAATTTCTGTTTAGCTTATTAATTTCAACATTTATTTGAGGTCAAAATACTCTAAAGTTTGCAGTTTCGACAAAAAAATTAAAGCCATGCACACATGTGGCTTCGTTTTGTTGGGTTTCTTGCCGTTTTCGATATTAAAAAGTTTTTACATCTTTTTTCTATTTATAATTATATAATATGGCAATTTATATATAGAATTTAATTAATTCATGGTTTATGATGACAATTAATCAAAAGAAATGCAAATTTTCTTACAATGAACTCTTGTTTTTTTTTCAAAATTTTTTATGAGGTTAAGTTTTGTTTGAAATTTTCGTTTAAAAAATAAAATAAAATGTAAAAAACAAAAACCATGAACTTACCTTCAGCAGTTGGAAGCACAACTTTTTCTTGTGTTTCAGTATTTTTCAATTTATCAGCATCGAATCCTTCTAATTGACTTTTAAGGTCAATGTCTACTTTTGGAAGATCTTTTAATGCTGGTGCGGCCATAATATTTTATTTTATTTATATGGCTATAATTAACGAAAAGAAAGAAAAGAATTTATTAAAAATATGAAATAATAAATGAACGGACATATTAAAGCTTTCAAGTGGAACATCACTCATCGATAGTACTTAAGAATTACGCAAGAATTGTGTATAGGAATAAGTTATCAGATCACGATACCAAGATAATACATAAATACAACGATTAAAATCCTTGAACTGAAATATGTTGTTCAAGGTTCCTATTCAGTAATATTTCCTAATATACGTCTGTAATGCAAAGTGTTACCAACCTTTAAGTCCATCAATCTTTTTGTTAAATATTTAAAGAAAATGTAAAAATGTTTAATAAAAAACTAATAACTATTAACGATATGGTTATCTTTGGCACAAATGACGAAATCAAGCCCTACTGTACCGACATTCAGGTTGACACCATAACACCACCGGCGAGTATGAAAGTCACTTTTGCGAAGTAATGAACTAGGGAATGTCGTTTTGTACAAATTGTTGCGTCATCGGTTGGAATCAAATTATTTGTGTGCTCAAAGGATCAACACAAAATTTAATAAATCCGAAATTTATTGACGTATAGCAAATCGAGGTTGACTTTGATTTATTTTCATATTAAGAATTCTTTAAAAGTACTGCAAAACTTCCAATCCTTTTAATCGTTGAAAACGAACAATCTTTGTATATTGCATGCCTTCAATTTAAGTTTATTTTCAGTATGTACCAACGTATGCATGCTCAGATTTTTTTGCCTTTAAATTCAAGTACTCAGCAAATTGAATAATTTGCTGTTATGGCATTTTGCGACGCTACAAGAAACATTATAACGATTAATGGTCAGAGCTTATTGTTATTGGGTTGCATTAAATTAACATTGGGTATGGACGAAACATCTGTGTATAATTAAACAGCTTATTATTAGAAGTCATTTTCATTATTTTATCTAACCCTGAATTTATAGTCAACAACATAAATTTTAAGTTAAATTAGAGTAAATTAACGAATGTAGCAAGTATAAAAAAATAATATGTATCTTTTTATAATTGCAGCAGCATATTTAAGAAATAAAAAAGTAAAAAAAAATCAATAAAACATTGAATCAAAGTATTGTGGCTTGACACCAATCTTCAAATAAGGTAAAGTTAAAAACGTGTGCGATGTTAGTGTTTTATCGATGCGTCATCAATAATCGAATGGCGAATTAGCATTATTTATGTATTTCTTTTATATTCGAATAAATAATAATAAATTATAAAATCAATAATTCAAATACTTATTACCATATTAATCAATAGAGATACAATCGGTCATAAATTATCAATTAATTGAAACATTGTATTAAAGAAGCGCTTCTTTAAAACACTGTAACTTTCTCTTCGTAACATCTTAAGAATAATTCTTCAAACATAAATGGTATATGCTTCTTCTAATCATCGAAATTCTTTACATATACAAATATTACTACGATTTATTTGACCTAACTTTTATATTCTCTCAAAATACAATTTTGTTAAAAAAATAGCTGATATATTGAATTCAAAATATAGTCGTTTGCCCACGAACTGCAGGTCATACCTGACAAAACACATGCAAATCAAATGATTTAGACTGTTGGCCATATATAAGTTATGTTGAGATTGATATATTCTTGGGCATTGATGAGAGTCAAGTGCAAACAATCTCGCAGGAGCATGTTCGATGGGTACAGCACCAATTTGCTAAAAAAACTTAAAAAAAGTCTCGGTATTAATTGAAGCAAAAAAAAAAAGATATGGTGCATCAAACAATGTTTACAACATTGTTGCAGGCTACGAAACATGGAATGAAATCATTTGAGCACGAAACTAAATATCAATCAGCTGCTCGGAACATTTCAAAATAAACCGAAACCAATAAAATAAAAATATTGCTTCATTCTTTGGTAAATCTGGTCATTTAGTCACCTTGACTTTTAAAGTTTAGATTAACTGTCACTGATTGGTATACAACAATTTGTTTACCAGAAGTCAAAAACGAATTAAGCAGAAACAACAAAAAAATTCAGCAAGCTCTGACATAACCGCTTTATACAATCGACTATAAGAAGACTTACAACATCAAACTAATACCCAATTGTCCGTATAGTCGAGACTTATCATCGAATGACTGTTTTTTTGTTTTTGGCACTGCTAAAATACACAATTGCACGATAAAATTCAACTATAATAGTATTGAATTGGACTGGAAAATGATAACGACTTTTGGCTTACTTAAGGACATGATTTGACCGTTATGACTGAGTGCTTGAAGAGGTACAGAAAGGAATATTGTCATATGTTCATATGCAAGATGCACAGATTGACTCGAACAACATGGGCGGGCTAAAAGTCTGTTATAGGGACATACGGAATAGGGTTATTAACAATAATGAAGAACTCTTAGCAGAGCAGTGCACGAAGGTCAAGTAGCTTGGAGTTCGATTTACCGAAGACCGGATACAAGAAAATTCACGGTTTCTAATAGTGGTAAAATTAACACGGTAAACAACCGTCAATAAGAAGTCAAGTACCAGTGGTAGATAATGCAGTAAAGTGAAAGTACTAGCCAGATATCGTGAACAATGACAACCCAATGTTTCAGTGTGGAGTAAAGATCAAGATGATGATGATAAAAATTTATAATAGACTCTCCTTATTTAAAAAAAAAAACATTTAAGGTTAGTACCTCGTACATATATGCACATGCAAATTAATGCAGTAATTAAAAACAATTCTATTACTCTCTGAAAATAAAAAAGTAGATACCATCATCATCATAATCCTCAATATAAAAAACGTAGATACTACGACAAAAACCAATTTAAATAGTCATCAAAATGTTTAACAAATTTTTATTCTTTTTGCTGTTTTATTTCTCTTCTGCATTTGTTAAAAACTGAACTTGATGATGATGGTAAAGTGGAAGTGTCTACGTGGTATCGATTAGTCTCATACACTGGAAAAAAAAGAAGTTACACATACAATATAATAAAGTGATATAGTAATGCACAATATGGTTGTACTTTACCATATACCTCTGTGTACAGACGAGCATACTGAAAATCTATAATACTCTGGGTTACGTCACGTCTGGATGGTTATATATATATATATATATATATATATATATATATATATATAAAGTGTATATATT
>JANSTX010022717.1:0-15700 GCA_027564355.1 Penthetria funebris
GTGTCACTTTTATCTGATTTCTGAGCCTAAGTTCGAAGATGAGGAAAATTGAAGTACTCCTTCAAGTACCTCCCATAAGAAAATGCTTTGAGCTATCGCTATAAAATTTTGCAAGTGTCACTTTTATCTAATTTGTGAAGCTAAGTTCGGAAATGAGTAAAATTGGAGTACTCCATCAAGTACCAACCATACAAACTTTTCACTCCTTTTAGATTAAAATTGTTAATTTAATACATACAAACTTAAAACTATTTTGCAATTCTATTCAATGAATACTTATATATTATGTTGTGATCCGTTAAACAATTTCCAGGGCCTCCAATAATTGGTAAGCAATTAAACGTTTCTTTTGTTTTTAAATTAATTAACAAATAAATCAATTTCTGAATAATGTCAATTTCAGTGTTGAAAACGCATCTATCCCAAGATGCATATCTTTCACAGATCTACCATCCTAGACATATTTTCACTCGTTATTGTGTTGAACTAGAAAATTCTAAGCATATATTTTCCAGCATCCATCAATGGAAAACTGTATTGGTGACATGAGTTTTTATATCGGATTCCAATTTTGCTACGGTATAATAAAACTGATAAAACAAAAATATAGAGCTTAAGAATTCTTAAAACTTATGACTATTACTAGACTCTATGTAGCATTCGAAATATTTGAGCACTTTTTTTCAACGAAAATGGCATCTATTTCAGCACCACCATTTTTTGTTGTCATATATAGGTGCCCAAATATGAGTCCTGCTCTTTATCTATAAGTTTATCGTTGACTTGAAATACCGCTATTACTGCCTAAACTATCAGTTCGTTGCAAACAATGTACTATTATAGAAAACGGTAATTAATAATTGTGCAGACAACAGCTTTGTTTGTTTGTAGTCAATACGGTATTAATGTATATTCTTTCGGATGTTGATCCAGCCGATCAGAGTATTCTCAACTACTACTAGTTTGGTTGTCAATCCATATTAATTAACTACTCAAAGGTCAGCACGACTATTTTAAGATTCTCTTGTTGGATCAGTTCTATGAACCCTCCAATTGAACTAAAGACTGCATTATCGAATGCAATGGCTATGTCCAAAAATATTTTCAGGACGATGCTTCTATCTTCTAATTCTTCTTCTTCTTCTTCTTCCTTGCCTTACTTTATCTTTTTGGAATTTTCGATCACATAAAACTTCAAACACCGATCTCAACTTGACCCAACCGCACTTTATTCGATATTAAATAATTCCACAAATTTATTTTGGATTCCAGTTCAATTCGATTCTCAATTATTAACACTATGTCATCTGCAAATAACATAAACTAAATAGAAGAGGTTCCTGTATTGAAACGGTTAGAAATTGCATAATAGTTATAAATATTAATGGATTTAATGCAGAATCCTGATGCACACCAATGTTTACATTGAATGAGTTAGATGTTCTACAATTTGTTCGAATTCTAGTGCTAGTATTCATTTACATATCTTTGATAGTAGAGATACATATTTCAGGAACAGTTTGAGATCTTAATGCCTGCCAAATGAGATCCCTAGGTACTCTATCAAATGCCTTCTCAAGACTTTAAATGCCATATGGAGGTCTTTCTAATTATCTCTGTATTTTTCAACCACTATACGAAGTGTTTGTATAGCATCATTTGTTGATTTGCCTTTCACGAATCGGAATTGGGTTTATGAAATATTAATTAGATCACGGAGTCTAGTGTCCAAAATTCTTTCCCAAATTTTTAAGGTGTGTGAACTAAGTTTGATTCCTCTGTAGTTATAGCAACTCTGTATATCCCCCTTATTTTTATAAAATGGTAAGAGATAACTTCGTCTTAATGAATTTGACATCGCACCTCCGCTCAAGATCTTAATTAATAAATTTGCTAACCATTAGTATCCAAGTTCACCAAGATATTTCTAAAAATCTGATGGGATGTCATCTGGATCAACTGCGACGATGCTTTTATTTACCAATTGATTTTCTAAATTCAGCAAACTAAGTCACTCTGAGACGTTTACATAGTAAACTTAACCGCATATGATAAGCAAATTGATAACTACTGTTTGTACCAATTGGCAAATAGATACTTTTGGAGTGAACAAATGTAAAGTATGTTCAGATCATTGTCAATAATTTCGGTGAAGTATCCTGACAACTTATCTTGAATATTCCATCATCTACTATTTTAAAAATATAGGTCTAGGGTTTTTTTTTCACCATTTCTATTAGTTTTTTAGCCCATCCTGACTTCTTACGATTCTGTAAGTTCAACATTTTATTGTCTCCAACTTATGGATCTAAGTGATCTGTATATGTTAAGTAATACAATTATATACGTTCTGTTGGATTACAGAATGAAATTTTTACAGTACATCAATGTCATATCAATATTCAACGTCTGGGATGGTATGTTATCGACGCACTTTATCTTCACTTTATCCCCTTGAACTGGTCCTAGAGCCTCTTTAAAGACAGATCTCCGCAACATTGATGAATCTTCTATTTCCCTATGGATTCCAGTCCATCGCGTACTTTGCAATATCAATGACCCATTGCGTCTGATGCACCATACAATAATAACGATAAACAATTAGTTTTAAAAAATGTGTGACTTTAGATTTTTTTAAATTTGTGACGACCGCCAGACTTTATTCAGCATACCAAACATTCGCCGAGCATTTTGTATCCGGAACTTTACATCTGTCTCAGCACCAAGATCAATTATCATAAAACTCCACAAATATTGAAAATCGGCTACTTCATCTATTTGTTCGCCATTGACAACAAAGGAACATCTCCTCGAAGTACCAATTTTCATTAGTTTCGTGTTTAAAACATTTTTCGTTAGACCGTGGGCTGTATTTAACAAATCTTTCTAATTTCACTCTAACATCCGAATCAGCCGGCGATAGCAAACAAATGTCGTCAGCAAAGTTTAGTTCTTCAAGTCTGTAACCTGCCTGTTAGCTTCAAATACCTTGTTATAATAGCTATAACTTTCTTTATCATGTTAAGCAAGGTGTCAAGTAAGTTGTTACACATACTTAAGTTAGACTTTTTCGGCAATTTAATTACCTCTTCCAAAAGGTTCGAATATCATCAGATAACCATACTTAACTGATAAATGAAATTCAATATTGATGCAATGCCATCCAAGTCCACTTTCAACATTTTTAGTGATATATTAACGGCTATTTAGGTGCAATTTGGAGCAGAATCTCTGAATCGTTTTGTAGCTGGTTTTCGATCAACTAGATACTAAGCAACATAAACTTCGGACCTTGCTCAAAAGAGTACTCAGTCATCTTTTCATTTGGCGAATCTCATTTAGATTGAATTGCACGCACATTTCTAAAGCACAGTTCGTTTGGTTTGCTTGTCAGGAGGTAAGTTTCCCTTATATTATTTTAATTTGCAGCCCACTTTTTTCATCCTCTTTGTCCAGTTGACAATATTGTGCCGTGTCTGAAGATTCTGTTGATCCATAGCATTTCTGTTAATAATCACATTGCTGTTAATAATCGCATTATTGGTGTTTCTCCTCCTTATTATCAAATTCGAAATATAATTCCTTCCCTTCAAAACTAAACAAATCAAAGGGATTTTCACCGACTTGTCTCAATGATCTTGCGACTTCGCCAAATCGTCTGTGAACTGTTGTCTTACTTGCTTATCTCAAAATTATGCAACATTTATGAAACTAGTAGTTCCAGGTTGTCTCTTTATGTTTGCCATGTATTTTAACTTTATCTGTTTAATATTCAAAAAATTACTACAAAACTTTTTTTTTTTGTATCATTTTCAATGTACATTTAGTACCACCAATCACAAGATTATGATTACTGCATATTTCCGCAAAAAGTTCTTCTACATTATTATTATTCATAACACCTACTCCGTGTGTACCTATAACTGACTTCAAGCCCATGTTGTTCGACCAAAATCTTTGCATTTTTTCCAACACTAAAGTGTGAAAGTTGACTATAATATGCCTCCATGGCATCAAACGATATTATATTCTCTGTAGTTACGAGAATCTGAACTGTTTGGTACAAATTTAACACTATATTCTGCTGTATTTATTCGATCTGATACTTGCTTCCAGTAGACAAGAATGCGCTTTGCATACACAAATAGCAATAAAGTGCCTCAACTACACTTTGTAATAAACCGACTCAACCACTCTAATCTATATGACCCGGTTTCCAAGAAAACAAAAGGGTTTCACCAAAAGATGTAATCCATTCTCTTTTTCCGAATTCATCGATTATCGCTCAATCCTGCACTAGTTTCATCGGGTGAAACATTGTTGTTACATTGCAGGTTCGAAATCGGGACCGTTTGCGTATTCCAAATTTCGTTGTCGTGTATTATCGTGGTCATTAGTTGACGTTTCGCGTGCGATTAAGTATGTCATCAGAGTGCGAAGCATGCTCACAGTTGTCTAGGTTCGTGGAGTTGTATGTTAATTTGTTAATTGGGCGCTCAATCGCACGCCATAATTGATTAGATGTTAGTATCAAATTACGTCCACAGTGATCGTCACGCGCAGTTATTGCTTGATTTCGCCGGTAACTCAATTCACTTCTGCGATTGATCCTAACGCTGACCTCGAGTTTGTGTGCATTGGAATTATTTCAGCATTGATAAACGTCAACTATAAGATCTTTAGAAATATGCGATAATTCCTTGGGAAATATACCAATCAAATTACTCATTGTTGGATGTTGGTACATGAGATCATGTTATGAGTATATAGTAGCCATATATATATAAATAGTATATACACTGATTCATATTGATTTAATAACATAGTCATAAATTATCATAATAAAATAGAAATCCAATAAGTATTTACTATAATATTATTAGAATTTATTTTACTTTCATATTTCCATATATAAAATTTATTTACGACCAATATAAAATGTTTATACGATTATGTTACTACATTCAATACACATTTATTTATGATATAAAATTACTAAGTAAATCTCTATTTATGCCATCGCATATGAAATTCTTTATTGTTCGCCTTTGTCAAGTCGCTGTAAATAATCCTACATGTGAAGAAAAATGTCTGTAATGCATGAACGCGTGCCGCTCTTATCTAAATCAATTCATGTGACAACTTCAGCATTTTATTTAAATCCCACAGTCATTTACAAGAAGATTTAACCATTTAAGAAAGAAAAAAAATATAATTCTAAATAAAGTTAACAAAAGAAGATTGATTATGGAAATGCATAGGAGTAAAATGTGTAGAGTTCATAATTGGGATGATGACACAAGCACTTCTGAAACTCGCTTAATTATAATGCTACGTTACATGAATAATCCTGTTGACGATCATGATAAAACGAAGTCTTTTAGTCAGTGGATTGTGTAACTTAACTTCAAACAAAATCATATTTTCAAATCGTCTTAAGTTTCATGTTCCAAAACAAATAATCAAATTCGAAAATAATTTGCCAATTAGTCAATTGACGACATAAATTCAACTTATGTTGAATTAATTTTCGACAACTTATCGTGTTTTGTTATTTATAAAATACATCAACATCAACTCGAACATTACTCTAAATGAAAGTATAGGGTGTTAACAAACAATAATAATTCGAAGCTAGACGACTCTCACCTATGGGCTGGGGCTCCGGCGACCAACCTTGGTTTTCTCGACAGAATTCAGAGACGAGTGTTTTCTGAGTTTTACGGCCTCCAGACTTTTAAATCAAATGTTGGCAAACTTCTACATTCAGATCCTTCTTATCCATCGTTTTGAACAAATAAAAAGTTATTTTGTGTTATGAACATTAAAGGGTATTCACACCCTAAAGAATAACTTTAGTATAAAAAAAAAAAAAATGCCATTAGTCTCAATCGCTCTGCACATTCTCACTTCGCTTTATCGCAAATATACAATTTGTACTAGATTTTTTGACGACCGAATCCTCTGCAGTCAATAGTGTATTCTTTAATATCACCTCCTGGTTGCTTTGGAATATATCCCATTCAATTAGGTTTTCTTCAGTTTACAACAAGGTTGACAATCCAATTCATCTTATCATCCAGTTTGTCAGTCTCTACAAATCCTCGTTTGATATTGTCTTGGCCATAAAACTTCATGTAGTAATGCATGTGAGGCACCTGTTGACGACAGTTTTAATTTGCGATGAGTTATTATTTGTCTTGCCGTACAGCAGTACCAGTATGCAGTTAATATTAAAAGCAATTTTTGGTATACCCGGATGACATAATGTACGACCAATTCAATTTAAAAAAATTCTACTAATCGTGTCCATCATCTCATGACACTGCCATCGTCACAAAACTGCATTTGATATTATATTTTGCCAAAAGGTTCTTATAATATGCGTCCAAATCTTGATTTTATCACATATAGATATTCGTGACTTTTCACATCTCTAAGCAATAAAATAGTGCCGGCAAACAATTTGACTTGAATAACTGTAACACCTCTTTAAACATTTCGAACATCTACGGGGGCCTTTTGTATGCTGAATTCTATATCTTATTCAGCACCATCAACTATTGTAGAATAACTTCCTAAATACTGAAAATTTTCTGTCAATAGGGAAATTTAACGTTTACAAGACGTTCCAGTTTTCGCCGCATGTCCGTTTTTGTTTGTACCAACAGGTATAGCTCGCCGGCAAAATCAAGATTTTCAAGTCAGTTGGTTGAATTTTATATCTCATCATATATCGTTTATTGTTCACTATTTTCATAGTTTAACCCAATCTATAGGACAAGTAGGAACGTGGCTAGAAAATACATACCTGCTTAACACCTGAATGTATATCAAATACATCACCAAACTTGTCAATATGCAAGATTCTGCACTGTGATCAAAACAGCAGATCATATTCATCAATATTAGAACACAATCAAGACTGTCAAATTCATATTTAAAGTAGAAAAACAGCATAATGGTGTTTGCCTTCCAGTTTTGCAATCGGATATTCGAAAGGAGTACTATGCTCCTGTTTGGACTATAAGTCAAAATGATGATGATGCTGATATTGCCATACTATGTATTTAGTGTGTTCAAATCATTTTGAAGTCTTATTGGGAACAGCAAACCGACCATAGAATTTTATGTTATGTTATAAATTTGTTGTCGACCATTAATTTCAGCTGTTCAATCTCAAATTATTAATTAAATATTAGGTGTTTTGTTCTTTAGCATCTCAGTCAAATATGAAAAAAAAAAACATATAAACTAATTACTTTGATGAGGCGGAAAACTTTTCTCATGTATATATGTTGAATAATATTCAATAATAATTTGAGTTGATCCATAAAAATACAATAGGCAACGAAGTTGAAAAACATCACAACGCAGGTATGCAGTTAATCCAACAGCATATTTTTTCTTGCTGCTGGGTAATTACTGTACTGATGCGAACTATTAGTTCAAAACCGGTGTTTGACTTCAATAATAGAGTAGCTTCCATCAGCGTCATCGATTCAATCATTATTCCAATATCCCATGTTCTAAATTGTGTAAAATATAAAAAAAAAATCTCAACCTATTAACATCAGATCGGATGTTCATTTTTCAATATAAACCTTGCGTATGGTGGTGTAATTGGATGTCAAATTCAATAAATTCAATACTGTTTGTTTCTTAGTGTATAATTTATATAATGGATATTTACAATTGTGTTTAAATTAAACAATTATCAATTTTCATAATATCGTAATCGAAAGAGTATCCACATAACATTATGAGAATTGCATGTAATTATGTTTTCTTAAATCGCCCATACTGGAATGTAATAATAAGAATCAAATTAAAATCATTAAATTGCTTTAATTTTTTAATTCATACTTTGATTGTCTGTCTACCATCTTCATCAAAATCTCGCATCTCTCAAATGATGATGTACATCCTTTTCAATATATAAATAAGGATATATATATACAAATATATATAAATATTTGAATTTAGTTCGTGCTTCTGCATAAGATTACTGGATTGGATATATGTTTACAATTATGTACATAATATAATTTTATCTATATATATCTTATTAAGCAGAATGAATATTACATGTTAAAAGTCATAGTGGTAGCCGAGCACGTATTTGTTAGTAGAATCATGGTCGAAACAACAACTAATCTTACTAAAATAACGAAAACAAATATAGAATGTTTCAACAATTCTTAAATTAAATTCTATAGTATATGTTGCCATCATCGTCATTTCAAATTTTACTCAACGTGGAGACATTGAGGAGCTTAATACTAACAACAGTCATTATTTGCAATCCACCGGACCGTGCACAAATTCTATGCTCCTCCATCACACTGAATTTGCGAGAGCAGACAAATGTTATCATTTGAGTCAAGATTTTCAAGTTACTGATTAAATTCCTAAATTCTTAAGAATCTAACAATTCGACAAAGTTCATATTAACAAAAATGCTACTAAATCTCACCATCTAACCACATACATATAGCCATCACTGAATTTTTATCAAAGGTATTGAGGAGAACAGAAATGATGATCATACATACAATCACCGGTCATTCACTCAGAGATAGAATCAGAAGTGATGATATCAGAGATGAATGTCAAATTCCAGATATAGTAAGATAGATAAGAATCAAAAGCCGTTTTAGTTGAGACCATGTTGAAATAATGCCAGATAATAGAATCGCATATATTGTAATGAAACAACATCCAAGTAAAACACAGCTTATTGGAAGACATCTGAAAAGATGGCAAAAAGGCAACCGCATCGCAAACTTAAATTGCTAGGAAAACAAAGATCTATGGTCTTAAGATGGATCTCAGATCTTCGAAAATAGCATTCAATGCTAATAATTCAATTTTTCATTTAAACCTTACAAAACAATACACGCAATAAATTCTGTTTGCTGTCGCATAAGTGGGCTACACCTTATTCAGTTGTAAATAGTGTAATGAAGAGATTTTTCCTCTCTATATAGACATTATCATATATGGCAATTGATATGCAGAGATCAATAATATTATGTTGGGTAATATCTCTTCTGTCAAAATAATCAATAAACACTAGCGATCGTTGATTTTATATTGTGTAGCGCAATAAAATTTTGTGGCATTTTCATGTCGCAAACACACGACTCATTTGTGGAATCTTTTTTTCTGAACGTAATGGCTTCCAAAAAGTCTTCTTTCCAATTCTAATCATTCTAATCATCATAATGCCACATGGATGTGTACATGGTGACAAGCCATTTTTAATGTGTAATGTCAGAGGTTCCTAATTTATCAGTGACTTGTCACCATATAATATTTTAAATAATATCTTCAATAGCACTCCTATTAATTTAAACGAATTTCAATCATTCACTTCGTTTAAAAAAAAAAAAAAAAGTATATGGAATAAATTACGTAGAAGCGGCAGAATAAAATTTTCTCCGTCGCCAATTCACATGAATAACGAATGAAGTGATTTCTCAAAAATATCATTGGCAGTAAACGATAGAAATTAATTATGGGTTGAGCATCCTGTAGATGTTAGTCGGTCAGTGATGACGAAGACCGGGGTTCAATTCCCATCGAGTACAAATATTCAATATTCGGTGGGTTACGCACACTGTTGTTATTTCCCTTGTCCAATGGTACCAAATTAATAGTCATATTGCAAGCTGCTGTTGAACGCTGTGCAATATTAAACTACCATCCTTTCCCAACGAATATACTGTGGATAAAATCTTAGTATCTGGCTATCATTTGAAATTCTTTTTGGTAAATATATTCTCTTTCGACATAGCCGATGATAATAAATAAGTAAGCACATCTTGAGTACCGTACTCGAATAAAAAAGGATGATAGCCTACATGTACTCAAATGTAAGAAAAAATAATGAGAATAAGCAAAGAAAAAAGAACAATTGTTGACATTGTCGGCGAAAAACGTTATTAGCAGTGAACTTACTATGAAATTTCCATCACGTATTCAAAATTTCACGAAACTAAAAACTAATTAAAAAGTTGGAAAATTTCTGTAGAAGGAACCTTTTATAAGTTAACCGTTTTTTGTTATTTAATTTTCTTCTTATGTTTTGTTTTGTTCAATATAAAAATTAAATATTGTCTTTTTTTTATACTAAAGTTATTCTTTAGGGAGTTGATACCCTTTAATGTTCGTAACACAAAATATCTTGAGAAGGATATGAAGGTAGGAATTTGTGAACATTTGATTTAAAAGTCTGGGGCCGTAAAATTCAGGAAACACATCCTCATACAGACGGTTCCACAGAGGAGAAGTACGCGACATAAACGTGCCCCGATATTTAATTGTTCGACCAAACGTAAATTCAACAGAATACGAGTGTGACAACCAAGCTAGTCGTGTATTATGTGGAAATACCCGAATATTGAGCATAATGCTGGCAATCTCAGCAGAACAATTGCCATGATAATATCTAAAAGTGTAAGCGCCCCCACATTGCGCCTGTGCTGAAGAGAATCTATGTGACCGGTGATTTGTTCATCACCTATAAGTCGAAAGGCTCGCCTCTGATTTATGTCGAGAAAACCAAGGGTGGTCGCCGGAGCCCCAGCCCATATGTCAGAGTCGTGCTCCATTAGAGGCCTTATGTATTTATTTCTTACAACGACGCAAAAAACCAAGCCTTTTAACCGCGCTCTTGGTCACACTTAAGATGTGATCATCCCAAAGAAGTTTTGAATTAATATGCGTTCCGAAAGAGTTCAGACGCGAAGTATTGCGCGGCAAATTACATTCGAATTGTATATTTGGAACCGTACTATTTGATTTATGTGACAAAAGACACAACTGCGTCTATTTCACATTGAATATTTCGAGATTTCTTCGTTCCCAATCAAAAATTAAATTTAAATCACCGCTAAGAGAACTGTCCATATCAGCGCGAAGCGACTCAACCATGATCCCGGATGGCCTTCTATCGAAATAGTAATAATGATGCAGAGTGCTGTCATCAGCGTAACTGTGTATTGGGCTCGCAGTTAGTGATAAGAGGTCATTAATAAAAATCAAAAATAGCGTAGGAGACAACACGGAACCCTGGGGAACACCCGCATTCATTTGGAAACCATCAGAAGTGAGGCCATCGATAACTACTATCATGAACAATTTTATTGGTTTACAGTTAAGATATGATCTGGAAGTTAATAATTGTTTCCAAGACCTTGGATAAGATTGAAGTAATGGCTATAGGTCTGTAATTGGAAGGATTCGATTTAGAGCCCTTTTTAGGAATAGGCTGGACGTTTGCCATCTTCCAAACGTATGGAAAATTACCAGATTTAAGGGAAGCGGTAGAGAGAGAGATAAGATGCAGACGCACATTTACGCAGAACCATGGCCGAAATACCATCAGGATCAGGTGCCTCCTTAGTATCTAGATTTTTTAGGATTCTGTGAACAACCCTCAATCGAATTTGAATGGTCTTCATATTTGAAGCAACCCTAGGAATCGATGAAGGAACCTTATTGAAATCGTCTAGTTTCGAATTATTCGCGAACATGGCGGTCAGTAGATTAGAACTTTATGAAATTTCTGCTTACACCACCAACGAAAGACCAAAAATTCTTGCCACCCTTTCGGACAGCAAGAATTCTCTGTTTAAGTTGACAGTTGAATTTATATTTAGCCTGCGCAATGACGCACGCGTCGCGAGCGCGAACATTATTGGACGGCCAATCACAACCTCTTTCCCCTTGTAATTCCAGTTTAATCAATTGAATGCATTTCAAACAATTGTTTAGGAATTTAATTCACTGAAGCGATTGATCGTATCTCAAAACCTTCATATAGAATCTTACAACAATTATGCTATTCTGAAGTTGCACTACTTCTGCTTTAGGTTGTAGTAGCTTCACTAAAATTGCTTCTACATTACTGAACCTATATGTTCAATGTAGTCTAATTAAATTTGCATCATCTGAACTGTATACTGGGATTCGTATTTCTACTTTAAATTACACTAATATCTACGTTTATTAGCACTCATATTTTATTGTTAAAAGTGAGCTATCTTCAAAAGGATACATATATAACATCATATTTGCTATTCTAAATTTATCCTTTATATTATTTCCACATTATTTAGAATATGTTGTGGCACTTCATTGATTTCAACATATGTAACCCATTTACATGAACACAATTTAATAATTCATTTCCATACATTATGTATATATATATATATATATAAATGAGAAAAAAATCCCTTAATGGGATATTTACAACGTGCGTACACAAATGTACAAATAGATTAGAAGGGAAAATTGTTTTTGTATGAGATTGCTAAGATAATGCAATATCGTTGTAGCAATCTCATAAAAGGAATGCTACAAAAAACAAAATTACTTGAAATTGCTTTCAGGATTAAGTGTTTTTGTTTTCATCGGCTTAAAATTATTATGAAAAATGTAATTCTACTATGCGCTTATAGAGATGGTCCTTTGTAGTTCAGAGAAATAAGCGAAACTAATTAGTAAAATAACAAAAAAAGGAATACTTTTATGTGGTTTAGTCATTAAAATACCATTTAAAAATGCAATCATTGCACATTTTGTATGAAATAATTTAATTGAATTTGTTGATTTTAAATAGTATTTTAAAAAACATAAATTACACAAAGATATAAGTCAATTTTAATAATGAATGATAGTTTGCTGACTATGTGTGAAAAATGGTCTTACAGGCAGTGACCGCTGCGAGAACACAGTTTTTTTGATACTAACATCAACTCAAATACAACCAAAAATTGCAGTTATGAACTAACATTCAATTCTAACAATCTAGACAGTTGTATGTTTTCAACTCAAACTTTAAACAAAGTACTGTCCACTGGTACCCGATATCAGATCGAAGCAAAAAGGGTAGTGTAAAATGTGTAACAGTACTTCTGATTTACTCACCTATGGAATAGGCATGATGTGAAACTATAAAAAATGTGTACTATCAATTGTACCACTTCCTTTATTTGAGAATGGATAGTATTCGGAGTAGGTGAAAATATTGGAAAGATTCGCACCACTCATAATGTTGTTATTGATGCTACTACGACTATATTTGCGAAAAAAACTTCAATTCCATAGTACGTGCGTGCCATAATTCAAATACATCACCAAATTTTTAGTAAAATATGCTTAAATTATTTGTTAAATGATCGTATAGTTATAGAAGAGCACAAGCATCCACATGACACCCTACGGTTCTGCTTGAAGTAAAAGCCAAGATGACTTAGTAAAAAAAGTATAATTTTAAAATATGCAAGAAATTTGTAACGTATATGTTTATTATGTATTGGTAAATTACAACATTACTGTTAATATATCTAGATGATGGTATTAATCCACAAGTCCAAAAAGTGTCAAAAACCTTCTCGCAGTCAAAAGTGTAAGTCGACGATCTAACTATGTCTAGCATTGATATAATTGCGTGACTGGTAGAGTATCCTATTCTGTATCCCATTTAAGAGTCAGGAAGTAGTATGTAGCCATTGATGAAATAAATTATTTTGTTGGATAAGGCGGAAAACAGTGACATAAGTCGGTTGTTGGTGATCAGTATAGAATTTTTTCCAGGCTTAAATATTGGAATGACAGTTGCTACTTTCCATGACTGGGGAATAATAAGTGTGGTATTAAAAATCTGGTTAAACATAGCACAAAGAAACTAAACAATTTTTTTTTTTTGAAGCTCTTTTCATGATCCTATAAGAGTAGCCGTCGGTTGTCTTTTGTTGTTTTTTGATGGTTGCTCTGATGATTGAGGAAAATTTATCAGTTAATAATGCCATTCAATAATATTTATTATATGGAATATAAAAAAGAGTTTTATAATTATCGGCGGTGATACTGCAATCAGTGTCAAAGTATATAAGTCTATCGTGTCGTCTGGTAAAATCATTGGTAATTATTAGATTTATGTGGTCTGAGAATTGTTGATCAGCGAGATGTTCATTTAGACCATTTTGGCAACGTGTTCTGTTAGTTTAAAACAAATTCAAAATTTATTGGAAAATATTTATATATGTAAAGAAAAACGCTTAAGGAAATTATATAAAGTTTATCAACATCTTTAAAACAAGATTAAAAATGTTTGAATAAAACAGAAAATCCCAAGAATTTTTATATGACATTCTTTTTATAATGATTTAAGTGGATATGAAAAACGTGTCGTGAATGTAATATAAATTATATAAAAGTATTTTCCGTGAATATACCCCATAACGACATCAAATATTTATATTATGTTCTCAATTCAAATGGTGTTCACCTAATTACGTGTTCAGAATTTACTTTTCTTTCAAAAAGATCGTAATGCGATTGCAATGAATAAAAATTATCAATAAATACTAATAGAGAGTTATATTTTATACTTCGAAAGGTACAATGCATTTTTCAAATTCAAAAATGTATTATGTAATTTATACCAATATTGGGTATTGCAATTTAAGTGCATGCAATGAAATTAAACACGAACATCTAAAACAAATAAATGCATTACCAAATTTAAACAGATTCTCGTAATTTCAAATGTGATCACAACAAACGTTTTCTTTACTAATTAAAATCTATCAAAACTACGGTTACGTTAAGAATTACTAACGCTTATAAATTTCGAAAAAACCTTTTCTACTAAACTTCGATATGTATCAAATAGCATAAAAAATTGGTCTTCAGAAAGCGTCTGGTGCATTTTCTGCTGCCTCTCAATAGATACAAAGGATCAATAAAATCAGCATGGAACAAAAGAAATGTGTTATCCTTATAAAGATTTGAAATCATCCCAATTGCAATAAAACTTATAATATTGCAAGTATATGAAATTCAGAGAAGATTAACCTCATTTATAGCAAGTGGACGAAGAAGTGACCGGCTAAAATGAAGTAGAAAATTTAATAATCCCTGAATATGTACGATTTAAGTCTATTAACAAAAGCATATAAAAAATGACGATATTGATAAAGATGTAAAGATGTTCAAATACTTCAGCATTTAAATAATACTCGACTTGACACCAATTTATACATATAATGCGCTTCTACATGCTGCGGGTGTATGTACCACTATAATAAAATGCTTAAAAGTACAACCTTCCATAATTAATCCTATAATTTCTAGTGGGAAAACCTTCAGTAGAGTCAATTGGATTTACATTTAATTTGTCTTTTACATATTAAAAAATGATAAATCAAATTAGTATTGCCGCCCTATTTATTAATTAATTTACAAACGATCAACCATTTCTTCTGGCTCAAAATTGATTTACATATAATAAATAAATATAAAAAAAAAATAACATACATTAATGTTATATTTTAGTATCAAAGTATACAACAAGATCACGTAAACAACATTTTCGAACTAATCGACAATCATCTAGATCATAGTGATTCTCTTAATTTAGTACTTAGCAAAATTTTTGTGCCGCCACTTGAGAATACCCATACATAGGGCACGTCCACTTTGACCAAAATAAAAGAGATAAAAAAAATTCAGACTTTTAAATCTGATCTTTTTAACAGTATAAGTTTTTTTAAAAAAATATATTATATTGTTATAAAAACTGGTAAGTTAAATCTTCTTCTTCTTCATCTTCTTTCGTTAGGTCATGGACCTGTGTTTTTCTAGGACATTTTATTTTCAGTTAATTTTGAGATGCGGATGTCCA
>JANSTX010022728.1:0-12837 GCA_027564355.1 Penthetria funebris
GTGTACCTCATATTCATAGTACTGTATGGCATTCATTAATTATAATAATGGTCTTAACACATAACTGTATTGATTGTTTAATCGCACTGTATTACAATGATTTTAAATTAAAGATATAAAAAGTAAGAAACAATTCCAAATTTATTAGTTAGACGTATTTCAATAATACACCTAGTTACATTATTTAAATATTTTTCCAATTTTTTAATTGTCTTGCACTTACTAAAGTTTATAGTCTAAATTCTTAATTATTCAAATTTTTTTAATAATAAAAAAAATTGGAAATTTTTCACTTTAATTATAAGATTTGTAAATTTGAACAAATATTTAAAAAAAAAAAAAGGAAAAAACGTTGAATCGAAACTTTAATAATACATTATTTTTTTTTTAATATTTAAAATTTTACTTATATTTACCTACTTTAAAAAAATATATATACATATTTATTTAAGAAATATATTAAACAATATTTCCTGATAATCTATTTATAATAGAATAAGAAGAATAAAAACTTAAATAGCCATTCAATGACAAATAAAAATTTTAAAAGTTTATTTTAAATCAAAAAGAAAACAAATATATATATATATATACTTAAATATTATAAAAGAAATCTTCTTTTAAATTAAATGGCAAGGATATTTTAACAAATAAAATTGCTATTGACATTTCTTATTAATTTTTGTATAAATTATAAAATAACACAACAACTTCTTTAGTTTTGTGATCGACAAATTCATTGTAAGATTTTTAAAAAAAACTTAAAAACTACACTCTACTGCTTGTTTAAATTTCAATTGTTTCATTGGAACAAAATATTAATGTGGACAAGAATTATTTTTACTTGATGATGTTTTGATTTGGTGAAGGGCAATACGTAATTGTAATTATTTTTAAAATTTTTTTTTTCTCGTTTCTCATACATTTTTATGTATCATTTAAAGTTTAACATTTTAATATCTGTAAGAGATTTTTTGTTTTTTATTCCCTTGATGTAATATATAATAATAATAATAATAATAATTCATTACAAAAACCCTATATGCTTGTAAAATTAGAATTTAAACCTTCGACAAATATTCTCGATTATTAAAATTAAGAAAAATATAATTAAATTCAATATCCTCATGCACTTATCCAATATACGTATTTGGCTCGATAATGT
The DNA here is from genome assembly GCA_027564355.1 of Penthetria funebris. Lineage (NCBI taxonomy): Eukaryota > Metazoa > Arthropoda > Insecta > Diptera > Pleciidae > Penthetria > Penthetria funebris. Next base: position 1,166 of record JANSTX010022728.1, read on the forward strand.
ACTATCATCATAAAATGGCTATAGACAAATGTAGTAAAATATGCAAACTCTCATATAAGCTACCACAAAGGGCTGTCATTACGAATGTTAATTTTCGAAATTCACTTCAAATATCATTAAATATTTACTACATAAGTTTCTAATAATACATGTTAATTAAAGAATACAAATTGGTAGAGTGGCGTGTAAAGCTACACCAATTACTATAGTTTGTTGATGTAATTTCTATTCATCTAGATTGTTGCTACTTAACTATAATCACTATATATACTCAAGAACGTTTGAACATTTAAAGATCATGACGTACAAATAGTCGTAATATGGAACGTTCAATTTCTTTTCGAAAGAAAAATGTGAAAGAAAATAAAAGAAAATTTTATGTGGAACAAAAAAAAAAAACGAAAGACTTAAACGACGAACCCATTTTTGTTATAATATAAGAGAATTTAATGTGCACAATTTAAATTGTAATTTAAAGTGCAATTTAATGTGCAAGTTATAGGCAATATTAGATGCTATATTTGAAGTACAAATTAAAGTAACAATTAAAGTGCAATTGTTGAAAATTGACTATTATTTAAATATTATTATTCTTAGTAGTGTTGTTGAATAGAACACCTTTTTTTGTTAAATTCTAAGCAATTTATTATCTTAAAAAATCGTAGTACATTATTGTAGTTAGTCTGTTTTTTTCTGCTAAAACTATAAAAAGATACAAATAAGGACACTTTAAAAGTTTTTCTTACAATTTTTTTTAAAGTAGTATTTCAACCAGCATTTAAATTAATCTTCAATAAACGAAATTTTGAATTAAACCTATTCTTTTTTTTACTGCTTCAGCTAGCGCTTCTTGAATGTTATGTTGATTTTAATAACATTTATATTTCTTTTCCTAATTGTGTTAAAAACATTGCAGATGCATCGTCTCACAGTAAAGTCTATTTATTAGACTTCATTGCTTATGGGTGTCCAACATTTAATCATTCATATTTTAAGTTCCATTTCACTTTTCATCTGGTATTTATACATCCTGTTTTTGTGAACAGAGAATTTAAATTGATCGGATGTCTAATTTTTTTTTTTTTTTATCTTTTAAAGTATTATCAGGTGTGACCATATAGTTAAGTCTCCCACGTTAAATTGTATAAAGACTGGTGTCATTGCATTTCAACAGTTATGATCGTATAAAAATAATTAAAAATATGATAGAATTCAATCATATACAACTTTGATTTTACATTTATGTAAAACGATGATAATTCATTCAAGTATATTACACCATTCCAATGTTTAATTAAAAGACAAACCCATATATTGAACTATTAGCAAACATTGATAAATTTAATAAATCAAATATTATATAAATTACTTATTGATTAGAGACGTTTCACTTTCACTTTGTTATCACAAGTTCTTTTGGTAAATGCTTTTATGATGTGTGTATGTTGTAATTGAGTCCCGGTTACAAATTAAGATGTAAATTATATTAAAAAAAATTTCTTGAATTTTAATTTCCAGCTCAATTGAGATCTATCTAAAGTTATACATTGAGACATCTCTTCTTTATTCGATTTTAATAAACTAATAGTAATATGCATAGTATATACACCTGTAGGTTGAATCCATAATTAGTCACATTTTATTGGGCATATAATTTCATGAATATGCACTTTTGAATAGTCAAAGTATCGTTCATATAAATTAAAATACAATTAATTATAAATCCTGTTGAAATTATCCGCAAGGCCTAAACAATATATATATATTGTATTGCATTCTGTTATGGCCACCATAGATAGATAACTCATTTTTTTCTCTTCCATATCTTCTATTTATTATTATAATTTTGTAAATTACACAATAAATGTTTACTAATTAATTAGTATAACAACGTTAAGGTAATAATTTAAAAGTGTTACTTATGCATATGTTTAAGAAAAAAACGTATGAGATTTTTTATTCAAATACTACTCATAAATGCATAGATGTATGATAATATTTAGTTTTACGTATATATGCTAAAGGAAAAAGAAATTTCATTCATAATTTTTTTTTATTTGTTTGTTTATTATAACAAAAAAAAAAAACAAATTTACGTAAAATTACAAACTGAAATCATAAATTATCTCAGGTTTAAATTAAATTTTTACGATGTGAAAGCATAGCTCATAAATACTCCTCGTATATATTCAAAATCTAATGGAGAATAAAATTCTATAACACAATTTTATTTGTCGTATGTTAATATTTATTATTTTTTTTTATTTATTTATTAATAATCAAATTATATTGAATAATCATTGGATTGCATCTTCATATTACTAAAATATCCAATTCATCTATTACACCTTTATTTTCTACTTTCTTTGTTAAGTAGTTCTGAAATTCTTCTGCATTGTCTCGACCTCAGTATCTTTTGTTTATATAACATCCAAATCACACACCACATCATAAAACGTAATGACAAAACATTTCGGCACAACTTTGCTTGACAAAACTAATAAATATTACATATGACTTAGATGATATTATTGTACATAACATAGTCTATGTGAAGACACTATACTTGTGCAATAATTAATAAGCATCAATGTTATTCTCCACAATAAATGAATTATATTTTCTTTGATATGTAACTGAAGCAACGTTATCCAAATTGATCTAGTCGAAAATTTTGTAATTTTGACGACATATTTCGTGAAGTGCTTATAGTGTATGGCTGATTCAATTCCACTTTCTTTGGTTAACAAATTGTATTTGATCAGAAAATTCTAAACAATCACCTCAGGCATCTATTGACGATAATTTGAATTTGTGACACGATATTACTTCTCACTTTCTAAGTTTCACAACCATACAAATAGTACCGATAAACGGTTAGTTTTAAAGATGCGAAACTTTAGATATTATTTAATTTGTGACAAGCGACATACACTATTTAACATATCAAACATTTGTCGAGCCTTATGTATGCAGAACTTTACATCCATTTTAGCACCATACCATCAATTGTCAAAAAAAACCCAAATATTGAAAGTACTCTAATTTATTTATTTCAACACCATTGGCCGCAAATGAACACATCAAGATGAACAAATCTTCATTGGTCGTTTTTGAAATATTGATTTTTAGACCGAACTTATGTCGACTTGTTTCTAATAGACAAGTTATCATATTCATGCGACGCTTACTTTGTTGATTTTAGGAACCCAGAATTGTGAATTTAGAAAGCCTATTCCCAAATATATTAGACGAGCTCACATTATGTCCAACAGTGGACTCAAATGTATCACTTCTATTTAATTTGCTTAAACGTTGATCACAGTTATTGTACTGTATCGTACTTACTTTTAATTATTATTTTAAAAATAAAAGTAAATTAATTAATAAAACATGCACAATGCATTTTGTAAGGTATAGTTTTGAGTAAATTTCACTTGATTGTGATGTATGAATATTAGTTAAAAGAAAGATGGTATTTGCCTATTTAGTTTTTTTTTTTTATTTTTAAATTAAAATTCTAGCCATATCAATAAAAAAATATATTACATAATAATGCGGTGGTGTTGCCCATTAAATTACATCCTATGTACAAATTTAGGTAAATGTAATTTTTATATAAAAAAAATAAAATTATGATTACAATTAAAGTTTCTACATACTCGTATATGAAACGTGATTATTTTCTATTAGAGTTCAATCCAACGAAAATAAAATTTACGCATTTGGAATTTTACATTTATGATTTATTATCTGTTTTTTTACAAATTGTAATAAATAAATGAAGAGTATTTATATTATTTAACTTAAATATAATATTGCAAAATATATTATTAACATATGTATAACAATCACACAATTAACATATTATCAATATTGAAGTAAACTGGAATTATATGGTTTAAAAATGGCGAAAGTTTCACATTTCATAATTTCAAAAGATCGTTAATCAGCAGACGATTATAGTCCAGATAATACATAGGTGTGTTTATACATTTTTATAAATATAAATATAATTTAATTACCCATCACTTAACTATACTAACTAACATCGAATTTTTATTTTAACCAGTCCACTATTCCGACAGATACCCTCATTTAACCGCGATCGCACGTTTTCCAAAATTGTTTTTGATATACTGATTCAATATGTAAGAACTATGAAGAAGACGAAGAGACCGACATTGTCATTAGATAATTTTTTTTCCAAAATAAGAACTCATTCGTAATTTATCGATTCCGTGATCAATTAATTTTCTGTTGGGAAATAGAGAATTCACAGAACTGACTACAAGTAGATATAAAATGGAATCAAAGATCGCAGTATTGGGATTTTTTAGGACACCATTGAATTATTTAAGCATTTAATTTTTTAAAATAACCAATAGTTGTTACATACACAATCAGTTCATCTTTCAATAACAGATCATATAAATAATTAGATAATTCATTTCAATTTTTTTTTTTTTTAGTAACATTAAATTATGTAATCATCGTTTATTTACTTATATAATTATCAGAATTTTTTTTTTGCTGATCTTGACCCTGTTTATCAATATACTTATAAATGAGAAGTCTTTCACGATCATTTTCATTTTACATTTCATTATTATTATTATTATTATTATTATATATTATGGTAAAAAGAGTAAAATTACAATTTTTATTTTTATTTTGATCTGAATATTTATTATCTTATATGTTAATTGATTTACGTAACTGAGCATGAAATTTCTGAATAATTTCTTAATGTAATTATTTGAAGGTCCATATAGTTCATTCGCTTTCTTATTCGTGAACGAAAATTCTGTTAAATTAATATAATGTTTGGCAATTATTTGGTATGCTGAATAGAGTCTGACGCTCATCACAAATTAATTAAAACAAACTAGCTGTTTATCGGTACTATTATTGCGAAACTTGGAATGTACGACAAAAAATGAAATTGGATTGACCATACACAAAGAAAAAAAGCACTTGTCTGGAATCCCCAATTGTCCAAAAAAAAAAAACAACGTGGAATTTTATTAGTTGAAATTTCGCTTCGTAACATTTAATTAATCTCTTCACCCCATAATGTTATATTTTTGAATGAAAGTTCACCTTTTCTTCCTACTGAATCAACAACATTACATTTAAATGTTTTTTTTTAAATCAGCATTAGATCATTATTCAACTTACATCTGTAAATTTTGCAATTAATGATTCAAGAAGATAGGAAAATTTATCTATTTGTTCTTTAAATTTAAAACAATATTTTAATTTATTTTGGTAGACACTATGACAATCGGAAAAAAAATCGACCAGCTAAGCTAATTTGTATTTTGTGTATTATAATAAACAAAGTTTTTAATATATAGATGATTATAAATGCTTAACTTAAGTATTATTTCAAATCACTTTATAAATTATTAATTAAATATTTAATTATCATCAAAGGTACTTAATAGTTTATTTAATATTTTGAATCAAATATACATTATTTTTAAAATGCCTAATGTGGAATTATTTTGCACATTTGAAAATCAAATTTGTAAAGTAATTATCTATCTGATATTTTAAGAATATTATTCGGAAATTTCACAAAATATCTTTTACGTTTACATTCAGTTGTGACAATTTAAAAATACTATTGAACGATCGCATGGCACATGGTTTGGATTTCCGCGTCGTTGTAGGGAATATTTTTAATCCCGAACATATTGCCATTACATATAAAGTACATATAATGCCTCTAATAAAATATGATTCATATACATGGACTGAAACTCCGTCGAATAGCCTTGATTTTCTCTATCAAATACAACGAATCACCGATCATATAGATTATCTTTAGTATAGGCTCAGTGTGGAACCGCTAACACTTTTCTAATATTTCCACTTAATACATTTTGTCGAACGCTTAAATTTTGGTGCACGTTTATGTTGTGTACTTCTCGTCTGTTTCTTAAATTTTACGGCCTCTATGCCACTTCATAAAGAAATAAATTTGTAATATGCAAAAATCAATTAATCCTATAAATCAATGTATTTCACACATTTAAGATATTTATCGTTGCCCCTGACAAATTGTACAAAGTGATCCTTTGTGAAAAGTGATTCCATTATTAATCGTCATCATCATCATCATCTCGACCTAAACACCATATGGAACGAATATTTGCAAAATTCTAGTTAGGAAGTTTAATAAAATTAGTAAATAATTTAAATATCACATGGTCTCTGCATCGCGGTACGTTGTAATGTAAATAATAATTTCACACAAATTTAACCGCTTGTTTTTATATTTTATAATTAACACATCATTAATAACTATCAAGATCAATTATATATGTGTATGATTGAACCTTGTAATTTATTAAAATTACAAAATTATATACATTTAATTTATTTTGGTAAATATTTATATTTCTAATCACTCATTCACTTTCATCTTCTGTATGCGATTTGTTTCTTCTGTTCATTATTTCTAACATTGATTTTTTATGTATTTTTATTTAATTTATCTATCATTAAGTTTTAACAATTATTTGTGCAATTAATTGAACAATATATAAATATATACTTGTATTTATTATGTCGTTTTTAATTATAACAATCGATAGATCTAAATTAATTTCGATTATTTCACAGGAGTGGCACATATCCAATAGCATATATTTAGATATGATCAAACACTATAAAACGCTACGATCATTCGAAAATAAATTACGTCCCATTGTTCATTTTCATTCCATGACGCTTTTCATGGTACACGTTGCAGTATATAGTCGAGTTAAAAGTACAAAATGGGCTAAATTGATGAATGTTGATGTTAGTTTTTAATTGTAAATGATACTGTAACCCTTCGCTATTTGCAATTTTAATTGAATCTAAATTGATTTAATTATTTGACTAACCTAGATGTGAGTCGATCATTTCATTATTGTCACCTAATTGGGTATATATTATAATATATGCTCGTAACAAATCGAGAGTGAAGAGAAATTCGATTCGAAACACAAATGCCATTGTTTTAGTGAAAAGTCGATCTGTGCTTAGATGATATTATTAGTGAAACACATTCATCCAGTATGATGTACTGTTGATATTCTATGCAGTAGTTGAGGAATAATAAATATAATTTATTTATGTGATTCTAAAATATAAATTTTATATAATTGCACATACTTGAATTGAACAAATCACATAATCCGAAGTAGGAAATATACACATCCGTTATAACCACTGACCTTTTTTGTTTTTTTTTTTTATTTAAATACTACTGTAAAATACTACTCATATATATGTGATACATTAATATATCGTCTTATTGCAATTTGAATCCGTTTGCTCTTTCCAAAAATTATATATATGTAGATATATTACAGCAATCTTTCTTGTGAATTTTTAAATTAATATTGTGTATAACCTCGAGATAAAATAAACGAATTTTACGTAATGTACACATGCAAATAAAGTCTAAACAAATTCTTAAATAATCTTCTGGTCCACTTATTTATAACCTTTTAATTTTAAGAGATGAAAAAAAGAAACGCAAATCTTCTTTTTAAAATTATCAATTTTTGAATGGATTTCAGAATTTATATTAATTTATAATTATTTTTCACCAAAAATTATAAATAAAAATACTTTCATTAATATTTATGATTTTCGGAAATTTGTCTTACATAATTTCTTTTACATATGCAATGTAATATAAAAGTATTATGTCAATTCAACGGACACATATATTAAATTATTAATAAGTGATTAAGCGTATATATACGCGGTATGCATAATGTATGTTGAAATGATTTCTATTTTTATATTTTATTTTTCATATATCATTAGCATTTTTTATTGCTGATAATAATTGAATGCAAATAAGTGCAATTAATGCAAATATTTTGTTTTTCTTATAATAAAAAAGTATGATCGAATCAAAAGTGTTATTTGTGAATTGAACGCCGATGTATGGTCATCGATCGACGTGATGTTTTTCACATTTGCATGCATGAATAGTTATAAAATAAATTCACAGAATATGGTCACTTATTCTGAACAACCATATATGTTTCCCTCATTGTTTTGCTTCACAGAAGCAGAGAAAATGTTCTGGCATTTTATTCTTCTAGTTATCGCACTTATTCTGATAATATATATGACCTGTACAATTTGATTGTTATTCAATAACATTATTTTAATACAACTGACTACATGTTCCTCTCAATTTTTGAAACGATGCATTTCTATTCATAAACAAAATATTATCTTTAGATTTATTTGTACAAGGCTATTGCTATGATTTACACATTCAAATGTATAAATACTCACTGTATATCTTCATTTTTATTTATTATTTTTGTGTATTCATAAAACAATTAATGCATTTTTATGTGATAGAATGTATTAGAGAGGAAAAAAAAAAAAAACAAAATACTTAATATTAATAGTTACAAAATTTTGTTGTATTTAAATTAGCAATAAATATTTTGCATTCATATTCGATTTTTTCACAATGTTTACGTTTCTTAATTGATGCTGCAGATGCCGAGGAAATTGTTAGTATATCAAAAAATAGTGTTTAAAAATGTACACAAACATTACAAAATATAAATATTCTTATAAAATACCAGAAGATATAATTGCTTTTCTAAATAGTTGGTACAATAAAATGTTATTGATAAATTGGTAGTTGAATCTAAACAAAAATATCTCAGCGATAAATTCTATACTGTATCATAGTGAGTTCTACAGTGGGGTTGAACGATAAATTCTCGGCAAAACCATAAAATTGTGAAAGACAATTAGCAAAATTATTAGACCAAATGACAATTATTCTTCTAATTTTGAATTATTTAATACATATTACTATATCATCATTATTATTAATTTAAAACTATAATAATACTTGAAATTGTTTATTGTATATAATAATAAAAATATCTCATAATTATTATAAATAATGGTCAATTTTAATTAACTGAATACAACATTAAGATAAATATTTAAATAATTATTCATACGTCCTAGACTTTTATTAATTTAACTATTGCTTTTATCGATAATTATTTTTATATAATATTTTAATAAACACTTTAAAATTACTTGTGTCACATAAAGTTATATATTTTTTTTTTTAATAACAAACTAACATTAAAGTAATAGTACATTGGAATTAATTAAAATATTGAACACATTTTCCATAATATAACTCCGATGATTATTATTTTGATTATTAAGTCGGTTGAATGAATTTTATCACATTATGATTTATTTTCGAATGATCTTGTCTCTTGTCTATATGCACAGTACCTAATATAATTCCGATATATTTTCACATATTTACAACGTGTTCTATTCTCTCACAATTTAGAAAATTTAACATTTTAAGACATGAAATTAAAATGATAATTTTTGGCATTAAACGAATTCAGTGTTGTACCTTATTATTTTACTAAAAATTTAACAATCTATTTTATTTGTTATTTAAATTCGTAATTTATCAAGGCCAATCATTAATGATCAAATTATTCAATAAGTATGAGCATGTGTTTTGAATAGAATAATTTATTTAATTAATTTAAATATTTATTGCAAATAAATCTCTAATAGTAAAATAAAATAAAATAAAATCTATAAAGAATATAAATAAGAAAAAATAAATATATATACATTTATTGCACACTATCAATAATTTTTAATTGATTATCATTTTCGTAATCATCTTCAACTTCTATAAAACAGCGCCTTGCAATAGATCTGGATAAAAATTGGGCAATAAAATTTTTTATTTGTTACAAAAATCTATATATTAATTTACTTACACATTATTACTTGGTTCCCAACCATTTTTACTATTTGAATCGTCCATTAAATTTTGTAATTTAATTAAATCATTAAAATCATAAATGCCATATAATTGTTCATGATTGGAAAATGTTATTTGTTGAACTTTTTCTCTTACTGGACAATACACTCTATAAATAAATAATAATAATTTATTTTCCTAATTAATTAAATACTAAAATAGTTGTTGACTATAGGTCATTTATTTATCATCTTAAGCGTTACGACCTTTTAAGCGTTCGACTCCTGGCGCATAAGATCAAATTACGATATTAATTTGCCGTTTATAATATGTATAATTAAAATTTACCAACGAGCAAATATTGGATCAAATTACACATTTAAATATTTTAGTAGGATGGTGCATACATTTCAAGCTACCTAGTTTATTGTTTAGAGTTTTTTTCCAAGTTGACAAACACGACATTAATGCTATCTTTTAAGCATCAATCATACGCCATTACTAACATAAATAAAGTGAAACCGCGTTGAGATAAAAATGGGTTGATTATATTATGTTTGTTGTCTAAATGTTCTCACAATTTATTCAAATATATTTCCTCTTGAGGCAAAATTATTATTCATTCATTCAAAATGGATATTCACCAATTCTCAACAATTAGTAATGTGATACTTAGCAGGAGACACTTTAATTCGTAAACAATTAAATATTTATACAGAAAAATATCGAATTGTGTATACTTACGTTTCATATAAATTTCTCAATTGAATAAAATGTTGACCATAAGTTATACGTTGAACAGAACTATTATCATTAACAAATGCTTTCCATGTTACAATAATTGTCATATGTCTATCATTATTTGACATAATATTATTAAATTCTTCATTATTTGTCGATTGACCAAATACACCAATAAATTTTGTTTCATGTTTCATTAAAAAACTGCCAATACAATTTAATGATGGCACAACCATTTTATTAACATTATCAGTTAATGATTTTATACACATTTGTGTTAAACGATTGTTGATAAATTGTTTGGGATTCAATGGAATTTGTTCGGCATCCACATTTGAATTAATTAATGTTGTACGTAAACTTAATGATTCTGATGTACGTAGGCCACCATTTTCTTCAAAAATTCGAATAAATCCAGGATTTTGCATATCTTTAAATAAAATAATTAAAAATGTTAAATCGTCGATTTTTTTTTTTTCTATTTCAAAAAAATTACATACAAATAATTTTTTCCTTATTAATTTTATAAATTGGACAATAAAGCCATAAATCATTTAGAATAATTTCCGTCATTATTGGATGATGTACTTGATTTAAATTTTTTACATTCATATCAATACCAAGTTCTTTGGTTAACATATTTCCAATATTACAATTTGCTTCAATACTTAAGGATTCATTAACATTTAAATGCCATAAATGACGTACTAAACGATATCTATATAATTAAATTAAGAGAGTTATTTTAGAAATGATAGAAATTAATTATTAATTATTAAATTAAATAATCACCTGATTCTAGGATAACCATCTGGCATTGTATAATAAATAAGTAGTTTAATGTCAATTTGACCCTTTCGCAAAGGTGCCTGTAACCAAATGGTTGTTGTTTTTGTTTCATTTGAATTTAACGAAACATTACTATTATTATTTATTGATTTTAATAATTTACATGCATATTGTTTTCGTGATTCTTTATCTTTACTCAATGATTCATTTGTTAGATTTTTGAATTCTGTGGTTAAAATCAAAATTATGTTAATTATTCTATATATAACATGATATAAAGAAAAACGCTTAAAAATTACCTCTCAACACCGATAATGGTAATTCATCATCATCTAAATCACCTAAAATC
>JANSTX010022739.1:0-15695 GCA_027564355.1 Penthetria funebris
AAAAAAAAATAAAAAAAAAAAAAAAAAAAAAGATATATAAAAAAAAAAAAAAAAAAAGTAAAAAAGAATTAAAAAAAAAAGACTAGTTTTTAAGAAAAATTAACAATTTCAATGTTATGTTAAGTACAGAAAAATTAAAGAGAAAATTTAGAAGTTCCCTTTTAAAAAAAAAAAAACAAAAAATGTTACAACATAGAATTATTTAATTAACCTTTAAGAACAATATTTTTATTTAAAAAGGAAAATATATTAACAATTACATAAATAAAAGCCTGAATTTTTTTTGGATCAGGGTTTGTTTTTTAAATAAAAAGATGAAAAGCTTAAAAAAAAAAATATTTACTTATTATAAAATAATTAATTCTTGTAAAATTTTTCGCCGCTTAATCGATATTTTTCGATCAGATTAATAATGCAATATTCGTGATATATAATTAAAAAAAAAAAAAAGGCAAGAAGAGAATTTTTTTCGTATATATATATGTATAAATATATATAAATATATATATTATAGATTGTGGTTCTTTTTCTCCGAAAATATAATATTAAAAAAAAAACAAAAACACTCTCTTTTATTTATTCCATAAATAATCCACTAATAACCGTAAAGAGTTGAATGGTAATTTTTAATGGAACATCATTGAGGAGTGTACCTTCACTTCGCTCTCTACATGTTAACACCGATAATAGCATATTTAATGACATCGTCACATTATTTTTGAATCACAATACATATCTCTAGAAGACTATTTTCAAATTTAAATCTAAAGCCAATAAAAATCCGCACAACAATACGAAGCCAATGTAGTAATATATGTTAAATTTGAGGCTGGTGATCAAAACACGAGATGTAGAAAGTTGTTGCACTCAGAGATACATATACCGTCAAATCTCTGAAAGATGAGAGTGGAAATATTTTGGTTGATGACAGAGAAATAATTAATAGGTAAAATAATAATTCGGGCAATTACTGGACCCGTGAATAAACTTCATCGATGGATTCCTGATTTAAATCCTGTTGTTTTGAGTCTAGTTAATACAGTTACTCCAATGTAATCGAAGAATGCTGTAAAAAAGGTGAAGCTTATTAAGATCGCTAATCCTAGACCACATGAACATTCTATCAGATCTTTGGAAAAATTACTACTTAATAATGTAATGGATGAAATCAGAAAATTGAGGTTTGTCAGTGAGATTTACGCATCGACAATATGTTCATCAGATGCGGTAAGCTAATATGCGTCCTTTCTCCTCAGCCAACCATGCTCTATCTATAGCCGTTCTAGAGATATTTCAATTTTTCCTTATAAAAATACCTTCTGCTGATTCTGTGTTCCTGTTCAAATTCACAAATATGTGACAAATTATAACATTTTTTTTTTTCGGGTTAGAAAACCATCTACTACTACATAGACAGTGGAATAAGAAGAAATCGACCATATTTCGTCTAATTTTCAGATTATGTATCAGGAGACCATAAATGTTAGAAATTGTTTATCGAAATTGAAATATCTTGTAAACGGTTGAATATAGCGAGTTGGTTTCTAAAGGAAAATGATGTGTACAAACCTAGTGCATCTTATGAGCATATTCGTGACATTCAGTGAGTCAGTGAGATTTTTGCGGCTACAATATGTTCATCAGATGCGGTAAGCCAATGTGCGTCATTTCTCCTCAGCCAACCATGCTCTATCTATAGCCGTTCTCGAGATATGTCAATTTTTCCATATAAAATGCCTTCTGCTGATTCTGTGTTCCTGTTCAAATTCACAAAAATGTGGCAAATTGTAACATTTCTTTTTTGGGTTAGAAAACCATCAACTAGTAAATAGACATTGGAATAACAGCATGAAGAAAACGACCATATTTTGCTTAATTTTCAGATCATGTATCAGGAGAACATAAATGCTAGAAATTGTTTTTCGATCAAATATTGAAATATCTCGTAAACGGTTGAAGATGGCGAGTTGGTGTCAAAAGGAAAGTCATAACATTCTACTTGAATAATTAATGTAAGAAATCAGAGAATTGAGGTCTGTCAGTGAGATTTCCGCGTTGACGATATGTTCATCAGATGCGTTAAGCGAGTACACGTCTCTTCTATAGCCGTTCTCGAGATATTTCAATTTTTCCATATAAAAATACCTTCTATTGATTCTGTGTTCCTGTTTGTAACATTTTTTTGGGTTAGAAAACAATATACTACTACATAGACAGTAAAATTACAGCTTGAACAAAACGACTATATTTTGCCTAAATTTCAGATCATGTATCAGGAGAACATAAATATTAAAAACTGTATTTCGAACAAAAATTGAAATATCTCGTAAACGGTTGAAGATAGCGAGTTGGTGTCTAAAGAAAAAAGACGTGTTCAAATCTAGTGCATCTTATGAGCGTACTCATGACATAGCATACTTGAATAAATAATTGATGAAATCATTAAAGTCAGTGAAGTTTACGCGTCCGATATTTATCAGATGCAGTTAGCTAGTGTGCGTCGTTTCTCCTCAGACACCCATACTCTATCTATAGCCGTTTTCGAGATATTTCAATTTTGCCATAAAAAACACTTTCTGCTAATTCTGTTTTCCTGTGTACTACTATATAGGCAGTGAAATGACAATTTAAAGAAAACGACCATATTTTGCCTAAATTTCAGATCATGTATCAGGAGAACATAAATCTTAAAAACTGTACTTCGAACAAAAATTGAAAAATCTCGTAAACGGTTTAAGATAGAGAGTTGGTGTCTAAAGGAAAATGACGTGCACGAACCTAGTGCATCTTATGAGTTTAGTCATGACATTCTACTTGAATAATTAATGGGCGAAATCAGAGAATTAAGGTCTGTCCCTGAGTTTTCCACATCAACGATATTTTTATTAAATGCGCTAAGCTAGTGTGACTAGTGTTCTATTCAGAGACACCCATGCTCTATCTGTAGCCATTCTCGAGATATTTAATTTATGCAGTTTATTGTAGATTATCAATCTTAATGGAATTAGAAAATTAAATATAAGAAAATAAAGTTTAGTAAACACATCTTAAAAAATATAATTTCACAAGCAGGACATCTGAGATGTTGATGAGTTGCGAAGTATGTCGAATTACGGAGTACATATTTTAATTCAGTAACACTTAATTTGCCCATTGGTTTTTAAGTACTGGATATGGGTTTAACGATTATTTGTATAATATAAAATTGAAATATTTAATTTAATTTAAATAATTTATTTTCATTTTATTTACATTTTCTCTTTTAAAATAATAAATGGTAACTTTCTTTACTATGTCATTTAAAAAATATTCACTTTTTGTTTTTACAAAATAAATTCGAATTCAATAAATAATAATTTTAAAATTTTTAATAAGTTTTTTGTTTTGTTAATGTACAAATGTTAAGAATTTTCTAAAAAAAAAATGCACAGAAAACAATTTTTATTTTGCATGTCTGTATTCAGCTTCTACACAAGTCAATGAATCTTCATCAAAAATATTATTTTCACCACATGAAATTAAACGTGGATTACCATCAACACAAGTTATTAGTCTATGACGATCACCGGGTATGGCAAATCTTGGGTATGGCCAAAAACGTGCAGCTGGTGTATTGGATGCAACTTTAGTTGGACATTTAAAACCAACAACGGCTAAAATATTTTAATAAATTAAATTTTAAAAAATGTAATTATTAAAATATTATAATAAATATGGCATCATTTTAAGTTATATACCTTCTGGATTACAAATTTCAAGAAGTTGATCTGGCCAATTACAACCATGAATTCGTTCATCATAAGCTAAACCTGCATCACAATCTTGTTGATGTGCAACACCATGGGCACACTTAATATACGTTGTTGAACATTCTGCACTCTCTGGATAAATACCAAATGAATATTCACATCCTGGCGATGAAATAGCAGTGGCTATATTTGAGAAAATAAATTTTAGATACAATTCATTTAATTAGAAATGAAAAAAAAAACGTATAATAATTACGATCATATTTTCGTTGTCCACATTCTACAGCCCAATTATAATTACAGTGATTATGTACGCCACCTTTACCATCGAATAGTAATCCATTTTCACATACTTCTAGTGTTATTGTTCCATTTGTGCATAGGAAAAATTGATCACAAAATTCCGGATGTGCGTATGCCTTAATAAAATGTCATTATTTTAATTTTCATTAATTCAAGATTTTATATTTAAATTTAAATGTCAGTGAAATAGTGACCGACTGTCATATATCGGCTATCCTAAATTCCTACTTTAATTTAACGTTTTATTGCCAGAAAATAAATCACATTTTATTCCTATTGTGTACGATTGTAACTAAAATGATACGGTAGATGACTATAGGTTCAATAAATCTGTACAACAAACCAGATTGCTGAGAATTTATGCTGAATTATTCGGATAATGGCCAGAATTGCAATGTGGGCCAAGGGAATCCGTAATGTAGATATACAAAATATTTATTCCTTACATTCCAAAAGTTTGCTACGTATTTTTGTTCAATACAAAGCAATTTGGGGATTTCTCTGTTATTGACTGGATTACTAATATATAAATTACTAACAACTAGTTATATAAATACAGCATACTTCCGTTTCATATGGTCAAAATACAGA
Source organism: Penthetria funebris (assembly GCA_027564355.1). NCBI lineage: Eukaryota > Metazoa > Arthropoda > Insecta > Diptera > Pleciidae > Penthetria > Penthetria funebris. The sequence goes on from JANSTX010022739.1 coordinate 4,644, forward strand.
CAGCAGTTGACCAATGTTTAACACAAAAATATATACTAACCTGTTCGCCATGTTGTTCTGGGCAATGTGGTTCAGAATTCGAAATTGCTGCTCCATTAACTGAAATTAAATTAAATTGTTTTTATTAATTCGAATATTTAATAATGGTTTTCTTTTTCTAGGCCCATTATCAAATATTGTGATTCTGAGTTTTTATAAAACTACTATTAATCGAAGCTCACTCTATTAATTTGACTAATTTCGGTCAAATATGTATATTAGTATATATGTGTCTAATAATCAGTACATATGAAGAGATTTAAAGATACACAAATAAATAAACTGAAATAGAGATTTTTTTTTATATTAAATAAATTACGGCATTTATTCTATTAGTTAATGTTGATGGTGGTGCAGAAACAGATGTAAGGTTCAGTTAACAAAATGCTCTGCAAGTATGCTGAATAGAGCTTTTGTCAATAGGTACCTCAATATTAAAGAATTTGAGGAGACACTGGTCGATCTGGATGCGATGAACATAATTTTTAACCGAAAAAAAGTAGAATTGAATCGGCCATACACTGAAGCGACTGGTCGGTTATATTAGAGAATATACACTTAACTGGCATCCACAATGTATTAGAAGACTGGATCGTTCACAAACAGCAGCGGAACGTTAAATTGAAGTGAAGTTGTCGACCATATTCCATGCATGACATTGGTCTCATCTTAATTTCAAATACAATCGCATGACAATTCAGTGACACCACGTGGATCATCCACTTAAATCACCACCTGCAACTATATTAATCATTTATATCAGGAAAAAGTATTCAATGTAAGATTGATATTTCACACGATTATTATCGCATGACAATTCAGTGACACCACGTGGATCATCCACTTAAATCACCACCTGCAACTATATTAATCATTTATATCAGGAAAAAGTATTCAATGTAAGATTGATATTTCACACGATTATTATGCCTTCACAATATTATACATAATTGGCCTGATATTTCTTTTCAATATACCAACTACATAACTTAAAGAAACAAACAATAAAATGAAAGTTTACGTATTTTAAAATTTCGTATTTATTACTACTATCATGATCATAATCATCATTTATTTGCATTCATTTATATGTTCATAAGAAGTATGATCATGTATTACGGAAAAAAAAAATTATCAGTTTATATAATAAATCATTCACGATCTTCGCCATTAAAAATTTTCTTGTATACTTTTAAATAGGATTTCTTTTTTTTTACTATTAACTGGCAGTGTACGAATAGAACTCCTAATTCTATATTGAATTCAATTTCCTATCATTTTGTTAGAATGAGGGACATTACAAGTTTCTATTTCTATATGATGTGAATGATGAACTGTGATACAATATTAAGGAATATGAGGGCACTCATAAAATACTATGCAACCCTTGAATAGTAATGGTCCTTCGAATCTACATATATACATTAATTTGTTTATTATGTCTTGATATTGAATAACTAGTTATTAGCACGTAAATGTAAGAATTCACGCATCACAAAAATATTCCGCAGACAAAACTAATGAGATGGAGAGAGATTCGAAATTTAATTGTACAATCAAATACCTGAATATTTTTCATATCATAATACTAGCGAACTCAGTAGAGCAATCGACGTAATAATCGAGACAAAAGTGAAACCGCATCCATATTGCACAGTCTGCTAACATATCAATGGTGTATTTTTTTTTTTTTTTGGTTTTATTGTTTTTATTGTTTTTATTGTTTTTATTATTTTTTATTATGCATTTAGTCTAATTTTTTAATTTTGTTGAATAATTTTTTTTAAACGTCACTAGTACAAGCTATGATATGTCGAATAAATAGTCAAAGAAATTGAAAAAAATCGGTCTGAAACTATCGGTCTGCAGCTAAACCCAGCAGTCTTTTTTTTATTCTGCTGGATAATTACAGTACTATTGAGAACTATCTTGTTCGAAAACAGAGTTTAACATATTTTAGCACTGGTGTTTTTATTGAGTTAACTTTTTATCATGCTAATTGTAGAATTTCTACAATTTTTTAAATGCATAAATGCATCATACGATATTAATTTATTTAGAATGTGAATTTCTAAATAATTAATTACATATTATTATGAAATATGTTACAAGCCGATTTTGTTTCGCTCATCATTTTTGTTTGGCCGCCATTTTTGTTTGGTCGCCATTTTTGTTTGGCCGCCATTTTTGCTTGGTCGCAATTTTTCTTTGGTCGCCATTTTTGTTTGAATGGCATTTGTCAGTTCTCATAATTAAATAATTTTGTGCATATGAAATTGTACTAAATTCTACTCTAATGATGTTATGGTGCGGCAGTTTTTAGCAATTATATTGGAACCAATATATATTCTACTTTATCATATATAAATATGTTTTGTGGATACTGACAAATACAACCAGAGAATTATGGCGATTGATCGTCAACACTTACGCACCCTTGTCGAATAAAGGTGAAGATAATGATGATGATGATGATGATAGTGTGAATTGTGAACTAAAATAAAATTCATTTATTACCGTTATTAAAATCGTAGGTCCCTGCTAAAGCACTAACGGTTTTAACAGGCTGTACTGTTATTCTGTGCTTTAATATCATTTTCCTGGTATGTCCATCAAGCAATTCAATTTTTATGGTATACATATAATTGAATCCTGATTATCATTAATTTTTGGTTTTAATAATGTCTCTTGGGTGACAATAAAAAAAATGCAACCAACTTACGTTTATGGTGCGTGTGGTGAATGTTTCCATTTAAGTATCATTTAAAATAGCCACTTATTTTTATTAAATAATAATTTATACACGGACATGTCGAGGTTATTTTTTGTCAATTTATTTTTTCTTTTATTTCTTAAACACAAATCATGTAACTTAAGGCATAATTAATTAACAAAATATCAAAAGCATATCAAAAAGTTTTTACATGTCTCTCTCCCATAATCCTTATGTTTATTTTATGTTAATTTCTAGACAATTTAAAAAACATAAGCAAAGTTTGTGGTATCAGGGGAAAAAAAAAGACTTATTTTTTTTAAAAAAACCATAATTTTTTTATATTGACAAATTTATGCATATTTTGATTTATTACAACTCTAATAACTTTGATTCTGATAAATTTTATTATTACAAATAGATATTGATTATTATTATATTATTATTAATAATATAACTTGTTAAAAACAGGTTTGCTACTATTAAAAGTATATTAAAAGAATTGGAGCACATTAATATATTAAACTTGTTTTTATTACAAAAAAAAAAACTTTTTAAAAAGGAAAAAAAAATCCCACTTAGTAAGTAATACCAGAAATTATTATGCCTTACATAATTATAAAAAAAAAAATAAAAATTAAATTATAAAATAATATTAACCATATAAGCAAAAATGTAAACTATAAATATAATTTGCAACTTATTTTGAAATACGGAACTATGCACAAATGTTTTAATTTCAATGAATTTTAAACATTCGAATTTATTTTATTGATCAAAAAATTTTGTCCGATAAACTATTCGTGAAGATCCTTGAAAAGTAAATAATTTACCATTAGTTTATCATTGTAATACAAGTATAGTATAATACTCTTTGGGCTACACGAAGGTGCAATTGGTATTTCATTACATTATATAAATTTAAAGTAGATTTATCGGTTCAATAATGGTTGGTGCAATACATTTTTTGAATATCACAATTTCAAATATCCAAAATATCAAACATTAAATACTCATAAAATAAAATAATAAAAATCATTCATTAAAATAATACTTAAAAATGATTACTAACATTGACACACATGAAAATTACACTTAAAAGTGTAATGCGATGTTAATTCGAAACTACAGTTTCGAATTAATAGTTCGCATCAGAATTTAGTTTCCATGGCCTTGAAAAGGAAACTTAATTACACTTTTTTTTTTTCATTATGTTTTTGTGCAAGAAACTAATGAGGACTACATTAGTTCAAAACCAAAATTTATTAATAAAATATATATCGAATTACACACTTAGTGATTCGATGTGTAAATCTGATACTACAGTTCATGAGCTCCTAAGTTTCAAACAATAAACTAACTGACGAGAATTTGTCTTGTTTTTTATTTGTAAAGCATTAAGAGAAGGAAATAATTTTATTTTTTTCACAATTAATAGCCACAGATAAACCAGTAACCATATTTTATACTTTAGCAATCAAATTAGATCGGTTATAAATTAATATTTCATAAACGTGAAAATGATATTAAAATTTTAATAAAATATTGCCAAGAATTTATCCTTGTTCTTAGCAACAGCGTCTATCACAAACGTCATAAAATTATATTAAAATTTGATAAAACATTGCCGAAATTTGGAAAAAATGGAAATGAAAAATCATTTTTCCTATTTTATCATTTCATTCAGGATCAAGATGATCAAAGCATTTTTATCCTTCTCTTAGCAACTACGTATACGACAAACATCATAAAGTGATATTAAATTTTGATAAAATATTGTGCCAAAAGTTTGGAAAAAATGGAAATGAAAAATCATTTTTTCTATTTTATCATTTCATTAAGGATGAAGATGCACAAAGCTTTTCTATCCTTCTCTTATATATACGTACTTAGTCAGCAACTGTGTACACCACGACTTTCACAGTGGTTGGAAATATTTAAAATAACCAATGGGTGCTGAGAAACACCGAGACGACAAAAGGATGATTTTCAAAATTTTATATTGCAATATGTGTTTTTCAATTGGAATATAAACTGACACCACAAATTAAATGGGATATAAATGGTGATATAGAGATGATTACTTTAATTTTAAAATGATTATGAGTATTATTTTAAAGGCAAGATAATCCATCAAAATAGTGGTGTAGGTTTTCGTATTAACAGCCAAGTATCGAATTATGCAATGGATATTAAATGTGTGCTCGCTCGAGTAATTACTATTAATTAAAACATATAGGATGAGAATCATCTCAAATATATGCACCCGGCATTTTCGATTGAAGTGCGACGATGAAATTGACATAAGACACGATTGTGTTATGATAATATTTTTAAAGAACTAAAGGTCTATATAAGAGCGAAATGTCTGCCCATAAAAATGCATATGGGAAATTATGATCCTGTTTTCAAGAAAATTATACTGAATATTTTCTTTGAAATTTCATTATTGCAGAAATTTTATATGGAACACATCTTTTTAAAAAAATGTTAAACATTGAGTGAATATCAAAGAATTGATTGATTTGATGATTCATTCATTTTAGAAATGGCACAGTAACATCTTAGTACCGCCATGCTATGCACCCATGAGATGTACAGTTAAAATATGAATAACAAATAATCAAAATACAATATGTTCATAGATCAGCATTAAATAGTGTCCATCAACAAAAATAGAACATAGATCTGTAGTATCCAGAGTGAATAATGATGATGTTATCTTAATTAGCATTTTAATTGTTAACCAAAATTTTGCCAATACTTAAAATTGAAAAAGACGTACACAACTTATAGAAAATAACAAAATAGACGATTTTAAAAACATTAATTATATTAACGTTGGTCGTATTGTCAATGTTATCCAGAAGTATATAAGGATGCAAGTGCTCATTTGAAATCAAAACGGAGATTCCAATTGACAAAAGTTGAAAATATCATTAGTAAAAACATAAGAGTTGTAAACTTTGTGATATTAACCATCTGATTTTAGAACTATTAGCGATTTCGCTCAGTTGCATAAGCTGTATACAATTTAATTTTTATTATGCGAATTTGCAGGATTTTGATCTGGTTTTAGCACTATCAAGCACTTGCATACAAAAATATTACCCAAATACCATCAGATGTTATTTTACAGATCACTTAAAGAATACTTATTTTCTACAATTCATAAATATTGTCAATCTCCGATGATTATTCCATTAAGTTACAACCATTGGAAACTAAAAAGCAGTTAAAAAATAAATTTCGTTAAAATGTTACAAATTGAATTTAAACGTTGAATATAGTATTTACCTGATTTATTAACAGTTACTAACATGATAAAGAATAGTGGTTAAAAGAACAGATTTAAGTCACCGGTGGGCAGATGTCATTAAAAATTGTTTGTATTAATTACTCCTATAGTTTTTATAAATCGCGGTCTATTTTACTGCAGCTGATACTATATCCTGGACAATAATTCGGATTTATTTTTACCCATTGGTATTAAATAACATTATTAATTACTATTAATATCATCTATAACAATTATTAGTGAAATCACATTCAATCTATTAAATATTCATTGTAGCATAGTTGCAAATATTAAATTTAAATACGAATCACAATGTGTACTCATTCTCATCTTAAATGGACATTTTTTTTCATTTAATTAATATTTAAATAAGACGTAAAATAGAAAAAACGTTTAAAGTTGGTAATTTTAATTAATTAATTCAAAGCAAGTATATACAAATCTTAATTATCGCATAGATATTGATTATGATAGCTCAAGTGTCATCAATATTTTATTTAAAAAAATAAAATCTGTTTATTAACAAGACTGTAAATTATGTTGCAATTTATTTAAAAAGCAAACATTCAAGTTTTAATTGGCAGATGCATCGTCATTAATACTACTGAACTAAATACATTAATTTCACGTAAAATAAAATTCAACAAACTACAATATTGATCTTATAGCAGACTTTATAACAGTTACGTTGAAAATATTGTAATTCAATAAATTGATCTTTCTATAAAATGCCTAAAACTAATATTTAACTATGGAATGCATATACGAGTAATGCCAATTATTGGCTGATATTTGAAAGAAATAGATAAACGGTCCACAGTTTTATGCTTATTACGAGTATAACAGTTACAAAAATTTTCACGCTGTTTGTGAAAATTTTGAATTAATATAATCATGTTGTTTAATTTGTCCTCACGTTTTGTTATTAAACTTGACATCCAAACGGATATGATTTAATATTTTTAGAATGGTGGCCACGATAACGGAAGCCAACTTGAAGAGAGACCATGTGACTTTTTAAAATCGATATCTCCAAATAAAATTTGACTGGTATGATTCAGTCTTGAGGTCTACAATATATTCATCAACATGTTGAAAGTACTTTACAATATAATAAACGTTTCAATTGCAATATACTCGTATTCAATTTATTTGAATATTTTTTCAAACTAATCATTAGTATTCAAATCATATTACTCCATATATGTACTTACCAATTGCTATTAATGATATAATAAAAAACACAGTTCTATCATATGAATTCATTTCTTGATTCGACTTGATTATCACGTTTTATAAATTTAAAATTAAAATTCACAAACTTATTAGTAATTCAATTCAAATTCACTTAGTTTTAGTAATAAATTTACCACTTTTTGTATTTTACGTAATTTTTTTACCAAAAATTTCAAAAAAAAATAAAAATTTAATTTAAATAAAATTACTGATTACTAAGATCAATTAGGTGTATAGCGAGAAAAATTCGCCGCGTTCAACTCTTGTTGCTAGTAGACAACAACTGAATTGTTAAATAATTTTTTTGAAATTTTAACTATGCAAAGATAATTCAATGTGTGTACTATACACACCTTTAAAAAAAAAAACAAAAAGAATTAAAAGGAAAAATATTAACCATCACACTGGAGGTAAATAAAGAGATTTTTTATTTTTTTTTGTAAATTAAAACCAAAGAGACTGTTAGACTGCAATGCTATCTGCTATAATTAAATTTAATATTCGAATTACATTTTCTAGAATAGGAAAATTATGGTGTGGCAAATTGACGAATAATTTCAAATTGTAATTTTATTATATGTTGATTCGTGAAAGTGTTATACGCGTGCATGTATTGATATAGTCAGATACTTACTTGTATGTTCTACATAATATACTTTTATTGGGTATATACTCGTAATATAATGGAAAAATGAAAGGGAAATCAAATTTTCATATAAACATTTTCATTTAGATAAATACACGATCATTTAGCCTTGATATACTGGTTTTAATTTCAATCAGTTCTAAAATATATAGACCCATTATTGTTCCATTTCATTCTAATTTTCGATTTTATATTGAAGTTTCCACATTCCATTTTTCAATTTAATAATTTCAATGTGAATATTATTGGATGTTGTTTTGAGACGCCATTTTTGATGCGATTTTCAGACGCCATTTTTTAGGCGATTATCAGACGCCATTTTTGATGCTACTTTTGGTATCCATTTTTCTTGATGAAAATTTTTAAAAATTCCCTACATTTTGAATTATGCAGGTCAGATTTAAATTTTACCCAATACTAAAATTAGATGCGACATACTGTAAAGAAATAATAAATTTCTATTTGTGAAAATTTTGTGAAAATACTCGCAAGATGTAGCAAATAATGGTTTAGTACTTTCTTAATTTCATTTGTGCATATTAATGCTACATGCATATTAGAAATGGTAAATTTTGCGCCCTTGACGAGAAAAGATTCAGATGCATATGAAATACTAAAGTACATGGTATCATATTCGCTCTAACCACTTGAAGATTTCGACTACACTGACACCATTTGGTATCGCACAATGAGTTAAATGGCACATAGTGTATGTGAAAATAACAACAAACATGACTACTCTTCAGATACGTTCACCCATCCAAAATTATAATTGATGGTATAATATTCAACTATAAAACAATTCGTAAATCAACTCTTAGATTTTTGGCAGATACCAAAAAATTTCTATTATAATTATCAAATATTGAACACTCTCTGATGTTGAATGTATACGTAATTTCAGGTGTGCTGATTTTTACAGTGCTGCATATCTGAACAACATAGTATCTATATTAGATATTCTAATCGCAAAGTATCTATATTAGATATTCTAGTATCCATATTAGATATTCTTATCGAATAGAAGGAGGTGCTGATAATAAACTGCCGAAAAGCCGTAACTTCAGTATGTATAAGAACTGCAGTGTGAGAAAATAATAGACAAGATTATGACAATAATTGTTCATTATAGAATCTGATGAGTACTAAGAAAGGTACAGTAAACCTTACACAAAACACATAGAAACATTAAGAATTAAAGATGAACACTCCATTGAGTGAATCATTTCTACACAGTTTTATTGGTTGAAATTCGCATGGGTAGAATCATTTAATTCCTCGAAGTTTAATTTATACTAATCTGATATATTTGAACTATCCAAATTGTTAGATTGTGTTATAACAAAAAGGAATCATAATGCAATTTATAGTCAAACATTTTTTCTTAGTTATCTGAGAAGAAAATATCTGAGTATTTTGATCTGCAATTTCACTTTATGTATGAACTTATACTGATTTTATTGGCCGATATTTCATGATTGTTTTAAAGCCATTACATGGTTCATTTGAATCATAAATAGTTGGGGATTTGTTCTCTATTATATCATAACAGAGATAATTGGGTACGTCCTAAATACTACTAGATTCAGATAACTGTCTTGTTGAGTAGTATATTTTATTTCATAATTTGAGAACACAAAGATAACTTATATTTTGTTCCAATGAACTTATACATAAAATCAGTAGCACTAAAAACTAATGACAATAAAGTCAAATTACAACGTCTATGTAAAAAATGTAGGGAGAATACTATTAACATTGCTTTTGCCACTACATTTGACTGATATTTTCATCCAAATAACTGACGGACTGCTATCAAGTATAGATCAAGATCAAGTATAGATCAAGATGGAAATCAAGTATTTTTGATATGGACTACTGGACTACGAAGGGAATGAAAAAACGGTTAAAAGTATCCAGTATGCAATTTATACTGCCCGAGCAAGTTTATGACATTCACAAAAATACGGTAAAAAAGGGCCATAAAGGACATTATTACCAATTTATTCAAAGAATATGCGGCTAACAGGTTTGAGTTAAGACATTAAGTATTGCATCGACTATTATGGCTTCTTATAACCAATAACACATAAATTTTTGGGCAAGCAACAGAGGCATATACGTCTGGTACTGGAAACATTATTATGTAACAAAGAAAACACTGTTTCTAAATTGGTACTTGTATGGATCCAATATACAAGAAATTTCGCTGAATAAATTAAGGAAATATAGAGTAGTGTGCAATAGAGTTACTATTGTTTCACTCTAATCAACAAGAAAACGAAAAAGTTGGGGAGTAGATAGTATGGTGATTTTTGCTCTATACATTGCTGACTTGCCAACTTATTCCTTTGTAATAATTCGTACTCAAATAAACAATTAGATCTAAACAACTTAAAAATTTAACACGATTATGCTATGTACATATTCTATATTCTTCATTTAGAAGCTCAGTGTCCACATACACAGTAATTTTGATAGCCAGACTCAGGCATTTGTGGCGGTCCTTGATATATAGCAATAGCAATAGCAATCAACTATTCCTACTTCATATTTTTCTATTTTATATAAATTTCCAAATTGTAACTGGAACGAATTCCTTGCCAGAGTTTGCATGATGTTTTTTTTACTACCAAATTTCCTTTTTCAATATACAAATCACCGTTTGAAATACAAAGATATTATTTCTGCCATCTCTTTGTATCCCAATTTTAAAATCATTGGATTAAAAATACAATTCATATTGCTAATTTTTCAAAACAATTTGCTACTGAACGCCAAGCACAAGAAAAGCGAGAATTATACTTATGATAAGAAAATAACAAAGAATGGATAAAAACAGGATACAATACTAGACTAAGTGATGTAGAAATAGAGTCCCTGAGGAATGCAAAAAAAAAAATTATGAAGGTATGGGAACGTCAACAAAAAATAGTACAAATTACATACAGCTGCAGCGGTGAAAATTAATGGTTTCTAAGGTGTCTGTTGGAAACTTAATACACTAAATCTTACATTTTAATACAAAATGTGAAAATACCAAATAAATTCTAATATCAAAATTAAATTGTAAATAGAAATAATTACATTTGAAAAAGTAACTGCAATACACATGAGGTC
>JANSTX010022750.1:0-15695 GCA_027564355.1 Penthetria funebris
CTAGATTTAAAGTAGAATATGTTAGCCGCATATTCTCCTAGAGACCCTCCAATCACGGCCTGGATGCCTTTTAACGTGAATGCCCTGGACTTAGCATCTGATATTTCCTGCCCAGGACTTAACATCTGATATTTCCTATTATATGATATTATATATACTCTCCCTTGATTAAATGTAATTAATAGAATCATCATAATCTCAAGTATATAGCATTCATAACTAATGTCATCATGTGCTTTTTGAAATGAATCACAAAAGTTGAATCCGCATTTTACAAATATATTTGGAATATGTAAAAGGGGTGCGGTTGGGCGCTCGAACTGAGAATTAACATTCAACTCCCCCCAACTTAGACAGGTTTATGTTTGCAGCTTGCAATTCTGAAATAATTAATTACCAAAGAAACGTCAACTAATAAACTCAAATCAATTTACATAAACGGACGCGATTTGGAATCTGGAACGTTAGAACAATACTTGAGCCAACAAAACTGATGTAGGTAGATTTTGTTGGATTGAGTGAGATTCGGTGAAAGGAAAATGGAGGAAATACTATATATTCTACAGAATCCAATTTGTTTTCCGGAAAAATAGATCACATGAATCATAATAGTGGAGTTTAGGGGGGTTGGGGTAGACTTTTTAACCATACATAATTTATATTGAAAATTTATTTTGCACATATCTTATTATTATTGTTCACATTTTCATAAATACTTCTTTACACTTTATATTTTGCAACCAAATACATTTAATAAATTTAAAACAACTACAAAATGAATTCTAATTGGCTATTCTTACCTTAGCAAATTTACAATTTTTTCTTAAATATTTAAATCTATGTCTCATAAACATATAAGAAACAACAATAATGTCAATTTATAACCGATAACTAATAATTGCTGCGACTCTAGACTTCGAAAAGGCTTTCGATGCTGTATGGACTAACAATTAGTCGTTAAGCTAAGATACTTCATGGTTTACGAAAATTAGTGTATTTGAAAATCCCATAATGATGACCTATTCATGAAAATCATTAATCAATTTTAAATCGTCATATGCATCTGTTATATGCATTATTTGAATATCTATGTAATTGTAATCAACATATGCAACCGATCCTTATCTGTGACCTACTCAAACGACAAACTAAAATCCTTCATCATCAATCAACACGATTAATCTCTTTTAATTCAAAAGATTACAATTACTAACCACATAATATCCAGGCCTTCCTCATACATTTCACACCATAAGGTATATTGACTCAGAGAATGACATTAATTAATATATTGACCATTCGTTCGAGTCATCCACAACGGTATGACGTGATTTGGCTAGTACCGATTCTCCTATTTTATAGGAGAATAGGCTAGTATCGCCACTTATTTTATCTTTAATTTTATTTCCTCTATCAACAGAACTGGTTTTTTGCAAAAAAATGTTCCCAGCTGTAATCTCAATTTACTCCTTACTTGCCCACAGGCTATACTTTCGTCAACAATTAAATTACGTATTTAAAAAATAAATTGTTTACACTATTGTATGACTATGAAACTTGGAAGGTGACAAATAATATGGTTACAAAAATTCAAATTTTCGTCAATAGGATGCATCAGGAGCATACTAAAAATTTTCGTATTAAATAAAATATGAAATGATAATTTGTGGAAACTGGTAGATCAGTGCTATTGGATTGGTCATACCAGGTCGCGGATGGAGAGAGGTGAAGGTGCTGGTCAGGTATTCCTAACATCCCGGACCATTTGTTTTTCTATTTAAAAACATAAGTTGACTTATTCCATGTATAATCCTAAATTTATTACAATTGGAAGCTTCTATCAAGGATTAGAATATTGGGCGGCCATTTTCACCTTTACACATGGGTTCAATTCAAGGATATATAATTTATACAAGATATATCCCACTGAAATCATCTTAAAATCATATTCAGGACTAAATGAATTTAATACATTTACATTTTCAGATATTTTTTTTTGCATTTTCTTTCTGCTTTGTTGAATGACGAAATTTATTTTGTATAATTTTTGCATAATTTTGTGTAAAAAATTTAAAAATTTTCCTTTCATTAAATATTCATTTTATAATTTTTTGTTGAGCTTAATAAATGCAAAAACACTATTTGTAGAATAGATTAATATTTGTAAAAGAAAATATTTAAATACATAAATAATTGTACAGTCACATTAATTAATTGAATTGAAAAATTTTACAGAAATTAGCAGAACTTGCCAAAGAGATTACAGTAAGTTTCCAAAATGTGCTTTGTAAATATGCCTATTTTTATTTATGTACTTTAGTCGTACGAGTTTATCCATATCCTTAACGAAAATCTAGTGTAGAATGCCTACATAAATTTTCTTTTATAAAAATATTTTCCTTTAAAAGATTCATAAGCAAGGCAAAAAATAAAAAAAAAAAAAAAAAAACGAAAGAAAAAAAGGCTAAAATGTATCCCTTTATTTAGGTTGAATTTATAATGGGTAAGGATACAACATTGGCTGAATTGTTAGCATTAAATTTACATGAATGTGAAGAAGAGGTAAAGAATATTGTAGATAAAGCCGTAAAGGAAATGTCAATGGAAAAGATATTACGTGATTTACATGTAACATGGTCAACAATGGAATTCGAACATGAAATACATGGACGAACGGGTTGCAGTCTATTGAAGGCATCCGAAGAATTAATTGAAACGCTTGAGGATAATCAAGTTTGTTTACAAAATTTAATAACATCCAAATTTATTGCACATTTCTTGGAAGAAGTTTCCGCTTGGCAAAATAAATTAATGATTGCCGATCAGGTGATAACCGTTTGGTTTGAAGTGCAACGTACCTGGACACATTTAGAAAGTATTTTTATGAGTTCTGAAGATATTCGAAAACAATTGCCAATTGATTCAGATCGTTTTGATCGTATCGATACGGAATTTAAAATTTTAATGGAAGAAATGTCGAAAACATCAAATGTTGTGGAATCAACAAATCGTGATGGACTTTGTGAACGATTGGAAAATTTACAAAAGGAATTGATACTTTGTGAAAAGGCTCTTGCCGAATATTTGGAGACAAAACGTTTGGCATTTCCAAGATTTTATTTCGTTTCATCCGCCGATCTATTGGATATTTTAAGTAATGGAACGCAACCGGAATTTGTTGTTAAACATTTAACAAAATTATTCGATTCAATTGCAAAATTAAATTTTAATAAACACACTGATGGTAAAGTTGATAAACGTGCATTGGGGATGATTGCAAAAGATGGTGAATATGTTGAATTTGATGAAGATGCCGATTGTAATGGTGCGGTATGTTTTCATTTCATTAAACATTTTTTTAAATATTGTTAATTTGTCTAATAGTAATTTAGTGGAATAATTAACTTTTATGTCGTATAATTGAAAATTGGCATATGCGATAATGTAAACAAAGATTTTTTTTTTTTAACCTAAGTACTAACTTTGCATTTAGGACTATTAATGGGTTATTTTGAATATTCACAACTGAATCTGGTGAAATCTACTTGCTGAAATATATTCAAAGTTCTTCGATGCGGTAGTTGAATGTTAGGTCCACCAGTTCTATCAATTTTTTTTCTTTTCAATCCGAACATGATTGAGATGTTTCAATAAAGATGGAAATAATATCACTAGACAATAAATTTAAATTTGAATTGTAATATAATATCAATATAGGTTGAGGTATGGCTAAATCGAATACAACAACGAATGCGTTCTTCATTACGTCATTATATGGCTGATGCTGTTGTTGCTTATGAGGAGAAACCAAGGGAACAATGGTTATTTGATTATCCAGCCCAAATATCATTATGTGGTACACAAATTTGGTGGACAACTGAAGTTAATATTGCATTTAGTCGACTGGAAGAGGTACTATTTATCTGATATTATAAATTCAGAAAAACACAAAAATTCATTTTCTTTCTATACATTAATATCTTCAAAGGGTTATGATAATGCAATAAAAGATTACTATAAAAAACAAGTAACCCAATTAAGTGTATTGATATCATTACTACTTGGTGAATTAAGTAAAGGTGATCGACAAAAAATTATGACTATTTGTACAATTGATGTTCATTCGAGAGATGTTGTCAGTAAACTTATTCAATCAAAATTGGAAACAGCAACTGCATTTCAATGGCAATCACAATTACGACATAGATGGGATGAAACTGAAGCTGATATTTTTGCAAATATTTGTGATGCACAATTTCGATATTCTCACGAGTATTTGGGTAATACACCACGTTTAGTGATAACACCATTAACTGATCGTTGTTATATAACACTAACGCAATCTTTACACTTGGTCATGGGTGGTGGACCAGCTGGTAAGTGGATTATCTTTTCTGTTTTTTTTTTTTTTTTTTGCTTGATATTCAACATAAAATGAAAAATTATTATTAAGAGTCTACAATAACAGAGTAATTTGCTTAAGTTCGTTGCAAATTCAGTCTGAACGACACCCTCCTGATCGAAAACTAAATAAGTTTAAATTATTAAATAGGTTCTGATATGGTAAATGCATTGCAACATGTTTCCACAATATTCATAATTGCTGCTTCGGTATATATGAGTACTGTAATTAATGTGAATGTTAACAATTGTAAAATTAAATAAAATGATGATAGCTTCAGATTATTTTAGTCACTTTCCAATTAATTTATTATTCCCTATTCTCTTCTTTATATTTCCAAAGGTTTATGGATTTTTATCAGGATATCATAATCTGTAGCAGATCTATTTTATATATAAATTGCAAATATCTTGGAAACGGTTAAAGATAGAGTTTTCGTCTCTGAGGATAAAATATGTAGTTTGTCGTTGAGCATTTTTTGCAATTAAAATCTCAGTTATAGCATGAGATATTTTATTTTTATAGATTAATTATTGTGGCAGAATAACTGGCATATGTGTTTAAAATATACTACCCACTAGTATGTATTTTACCGTTCACACTATGTCCTTTATCTTCAAACATTTACGAGGTATTTCCATTTTTGTTCCTTAAATATACGCTGATGAAAAATGTTTATATCTATTTCTCTTACATTTGTGGATTTATATCTGTACATCATAATAATGAACATAGTCACAATCTTGCTTTCTGACCAATCCGACACATATAAAATTTACATGAAAGACACTTTAAAATATCATAAAAATAAATAAATTTAAATTTTCCATAATTTTATTGTATGAATAAATACATAAACCAGGTCCAGCAGGTACTGGCAAAACTGAAACAACAAAGGATTTAGGAAGAGCATTAGGAATAATGGTTTATGTATTCAACTGTTCGGAACAAATGGATTATAAGGTAAAATTTATAATCAAAAAAAAATTTGATAAATAAATATTAAATTTTGTTAATTTTTATATAATTATTTAGTCCTGTGGCAATATATACAAAGGTTTAGCACAAACAGGAGCTTGGGGTTGTTTTGATGAGTATATACCAATTAATTAAAAAAAAAAAATTAAAATTTCCATATAATAAAATTAAATATTTATTTTCCATACATTGGAAAATAGATTTAATCGAATTTCAGTTGAAGTGCTATCAGTAGTTGCAGTTCAAGTGAAATCGGTTCAAGATGCAATAAGAGATAAAAAATCATTATTCAATTTTATGGGCGAAATGATTGCTTGTGTGCCAACAGTTGGTATTTTCATTACAATGAATCCCGGCTACGCTGGCCGCACAGAATTACCGGAAAATTTAAAAGCATTATTTCGTCCATGTGCAATGGTTGTCCCAGATTTTGAATTAATTTGTGAAATTATGTTAGTAGCAGAAGGTTTTCAGGATGCTCGTGTTTTAGCACGTAAATTCATAACCCTATATACATTATGTAAAGAATTACTGTCAAAACAAGATCATTATGATTGGGGTTTAAGGGCAATAAAATCCGTTTTAGTTGTGGCCGGTTCATTGAAACGCGGTGATCATGGTCGACCAGAAGAAGAAGTTTTAATGAGAGCATTACGTGATTTTAATATACCAAAAGTTGTAACAGATGATATGCCAGTGTTTATGGGTTTAATTGGTGATTTATTTCCGGCATTGGATGTACCACGTAAACGTGATCAAGATTTTGAGAAAACGGTTAAACAAGCTGCAACCGATTTATTATTACAACCAGAAGATAATTTTATTTTAAAAGTTGTACAACTTGAAGAATTATTGGAAGTACGTCATTCCGTATTTATTGTTGGTAATGCTGGTACGGGTAAAACTCAAGTATGGAAAACATTACATCGAACTTATCAAAATATTAAGCGGAAACCGATTTTCAATGATTTAAATCCAAAGGCGGTGACAAATGATGAATTATTTGGTATAATAAATCCGGCGACAAGAGAATGGAAAGATGGTTTATTTTCGGTGATAATGAGAGATCAGGCAAATGTATTAAGTGATCATCCAAAATGGATTGTTTTGGATGGTGACATCGATCCAATGTGGATTGAAAGTTTAAATACGGTTATGGATGATAATAAAGTTTTGACATTGGCAAGCAATGAACGTATTGCATTGACACCGACAATGCGTCTATTATTTGAAATATCAAATTTAAAAACGGCAACACCTGCAACTGTATCACGTGCCGGTATATTATACATAAATCCACAAGATTTAGGCTGGAATCCGTATGTCAGCAGTTGGATTGAGACAAGAAAAATTCCAGCAGAAAAATCAAATTTAGTTATTTTATTTGATAAATATATACCACCATGTTTGGAAAATATTCGTGTACGTTTTAAGAAGGTGACACCCGTCGTCGAAATGGCACACATTCAAATGTTATGTCATTTATTGGAATGTCTTTTGATACCGGCCAATACACCAAATGATTGTTCAAAGGAAATACATGATCTATATTTTGTATTTGCTTGTGTATGGGCATTTGGTTCGGCAATGTTTCAAGATCAAGCAATTGATTATCGTGTTGAATTTAGCAAATGGTGGGTAAATGAATTTAAATCGGTAAAATTTCCAACTGGTGGCACAGTATTCGATTATTACATTGATAGTGAAACAAAACAATTTACTTTGTGGAATGAAAAGGTACCAAAATTTGAATTAGATTCTGATTTACCATTACAGGCGGTATTAGTGCATACTTCTGAATCAATTCGTATTCGTTATTTTCTCGATTTGTTAATGGATAAAAGACATCCGGTAATGTTGGTTGGTAATGCCGGATGTGGTAAAACTGTTTTAGTTAATGAAAAATTACAAAATTTATCCGATAATTATGCAATAACAAATGTACCTTTTAATTTCTATACAACATCGGAAATGTTACAGAAAATTTTGGAAAAACCATTGGAGAAAAAAGCCGGACGCAATTATGGTCCACCGGGTAATAAGACAATGATCTATTTTATTGATGATATGAATATGCCAGAAGTTGACAATTATGGAACAGTTCAACCACATACTTTAATTAGACAACATTTAGATTATGGACATTGGTATGATAGGAATCGATTAACATTAAAGGATATCAATAATTGTCAATATATATCATGTATGAATCCAACATCGGGTAGTTTTACAATAAATCCACGTTTACAAAGACATTTTTGTGTTTTTGCTGTTAGCTTTCCTGCTAATGAATCGCTAATAACAATTTATCAATCAATTCTTAGCCAACATTTTGCAAATGCTGAACAAAAATTTAATGTGACCGTAACAAAATTAGCTGCAAATATTGTATGCGCTTCATTGGCATTACATACAAAAGCAAGTCAAATTTTTTTACCAACTGCTATTAAATTTCATTACATATTTAATCTTCGAGATTTGAGTAATATTTTTCAAGTAATTTTTAAAAATTTAAAATTTTACTTCGTTTATGATGAATTTTTTTAAAATTTTTATAGGGACTCTTATTTAGTACAAATGATTGTGTTAATACACCATCCGATATTATACGAATTTGGTTGCATGAAAGTCAACGTGTGTATGGTGATAAATTGACAGACGACAAGGATATTGATAATTTCATTAAAATTCAAACTGATATTGTTAAGAAATGTTTTGAAGAAATTGATGAATCCACAATATTTGAAAGTCCAAATATTTATTGTCATTTTGCTCGCGGTATTGGAGAACCAAAATACATGCCAATTAAAAATTGGAATTCCTTAACACGACTATTACAAGAAGCACAGACATCGTATAATGATCTAGTTGCAGCCATGAATTTAGTATTATTTGAGGATGCAATGATGCATGTTTGCAGGTAAGAATGTTATTAATAATTACATTAGATTTGTGGAATAAGGTAAATTTGAATTTTATGGTTTTCACATTCTGTAACTAAACTTAAACTTTAGTCTAATTTTTAGATGCTTTTATTTGTTTTATTGCATTTGATTCTTGAACATATTTAACGAAATGAAATTTAAATCTTTTAGAATAAATCGTATCCTTGAGTCACCAAGAGGTAGTGCTTTATTGGTAGGTGTTGGCGGTAGCGGTAAACAATCATTATCACGTTTGGCAGCATTCATATCGGGCCTAGAAGTTGCACAAGTTCAATTGAAAAAAGGTTATGGTGTTGCTGACTTAAAAAATGAATTATCTGGATTATATTTAAAAACTGGTTTAAAAAATGTTGGCATAATGTTTTTGATGACCGATGCACAAATTCCAAATGAACAATTTCTAGTTTTAACAAATGATATGCTAGCATCTGGCGAAATACCAGATCTATTTCCCGATGATGAAGTTGAAAATATTATAGCTGGTGTTAGAAATGAAGTAAAAGGTGCTGGTCTCGTTGATTCACGTGAAAATTGTTGGAAATTTTTTATCGATCGAGTACGTAAACAATTAAAAATTGTACTCTGTTTTTCACCCGTTGGTACAACATTACGTGTTCGATCTCGAAAATTTCCGGCCATCATAAATTGTACATCAATTAATTGGTTTCATGAATGGCCACAAGAAGCATTAGTTTCAGTGTCGTTAAATTTCCTAAAAGATTCAACTGTACTGACAGATGAATATAGAGATTCAGTTGCAAAATTTATGGCCTATGTTCATACCTCAGTAAATACAATGTCCAAAACATATTTACAAAATGAACGAAGGTATAATTATACGACACCAAAATCCTATTTGGAACAAATAAGTTTGTATTTAAAATTATTAAATCAGAAACATATTGAATTACGTGGTAAGGTTGAACGTTTGGAAAATGGTTTGGAAAAATTACGTAGTACTGCCGAACAAGTTGCTGATTTGAAATTGAAATTGGCTGTACAAGAAATTGAATTAAAGGAGAAGAATGATGCTGCCGATGCATTAATTGAAATTGTTGGTATCGAAACGGAGAAAGTACAAACGGAAAAAGCATTAGGTAATTTTTTATATTAAATTTAAAAAATAAAATTAAAAAAAAAAAATACAAAAATTTTCTTCATAATTTTATATAGCTGATGAGGAAGAGGAAAGAGTGGGCATAATTGCTGAGGAGGTTACAAAAAAACAGAAAGATTGTGAAGAGGATTTAGTTAAAGCTGAACCGGCATTATTGGCAGCTCAAGAAGCTTTAAATACATTAAATAAGAATAATTTAACTGAATTAAAATCATTTGGATCACCACCAGGTGCAGTGACAAATGTCACGGCTGCTGTTATGGTATTAATGGCACCAAATGGAAAAATTCCAAAAGATAGAAGTTGGAAATCGGCAAAGGTAATCGATTTTTTTTAAATTCATAGAACCATATATTACAGAGCGTAGCAATGTGGTGAGTTTTGTACAATTTTTGGTGGGTATATTTTGAAAAATTCGTTGTTTTGATGCATTATTGTTGTCTTAATTTTTTTTTGGTAATTTTATAATATTCAAAAAATCTATCATTTAGATTGTCATGGCAAAAGTGGACGCATTTTTAGATGCTCTAATTAATTATGATAAAGAAAATATACATCCAGAAATTATCAAAGCAATTCAACCATATCTAAAAGATGCTGAATTTGAACCTGAATTTATAAGATCAAAGTCTGCTGCAGCTGCTGGATTATGTGCATGGGTTATTAATATAATAAAATTTTACGAAGTTTTCTGTGATGTTGAACCGAAACGAAAAGCTTTAGCACAAGCGAATGCTGATTTGGCAGCAGCTCAAGATAAATTAAGTGTAATTAAGCGAAAAGTTGCAGTAAGTTATATTGAAATGATTATTGTATAATATCGGCTTTAAAACAATTATAATTAAAGTCATTAGAAGAACAATTAGCAGAATTAACAGCAAATTTTGAAAAGGCAACAGCTGATAAATTACGGTGTCAAAAAGAAGCAGATGCCACACAGGCAACAATTCAATTGGCAAATCGTTTAGTTGGCGGTTTGGCCAGTGAAAATGTTAGATGGGCTGAAGCTGTAGCAGCGTAAAATGTTTTTCTAAACTATTATTTGATTTAATTCTTATATAAAACAAAAAATATTGTTTATTATTTTTTCTATTTCAATAGTTTTATGGCCCAGGGAACAACTTTACCTGGTGATACATTACTTGTAACAGCCTTTATTTCCTATGTCGGTTGTTTTACTAAACAATTTCGTTTAGATTTAATGAATAAATTATGGTTACCAAATCTTCAGACACTTGATGTATACACTTTTTTTTTTTTTAATCTTTATTTTATTAAAATTAATTTATTTCTATCCACAATTTTAATAGCCTGCAATTCCAATTACTGAAAATTTAGATACACTATCATTATTAACTGATGATACGACAATAGCACGTTGGCAAAATGAAGGACTGCCAAGTGATCGAATGTCTATTGAAAATGCAACAATTCTTTCGAATTCTGATCGATGGCCATTAATGATTGATCCACAATTACAAGGTGTTAAGTGGATAAAACAAAAATATGGTGAATCATTGACGGTAATTCGTTTGGGACAAAAAGGTTTCTTAGATACAATTGAGAAAGCACTAAGCAAGGGAAGCACAGTATTAATTGAAAATATTGAAGAAAATCTTGATCCTGTTTTAGATCCATTAATTGGTAGAAATTTAATTAAAAAGGGATTGTATGCATTATAAAAAAAAATACTTATTTGTCTGTAATTTCTGTAAAGTTTTTAAATTATTGTTTTTTTAGAGCCATAAAAATTGGTGATAAAGAGGTTGAATATAATTCAAATTTTCGTTTAATATTACATACAAAAATGGCAAATCCACATTATAAACCAGAAATGCAAGCACAAACAACATTAATAAATTTTACTGTAACTCGTGATGGACTTGAAGATCAATTGTTGGCTGAAGTAGTTAAGGCTGAAAGGCCTGATTTGGAAGAATTAAAAGTTTGTAGTTTAATTTTGAAAAAAAAAAAACATTATAACATTGTACGTTTCTATGATTTCCAATAATAGGCTGATTTAACAAAACAGCAAAATGATTTTAAAATAATGTTAAGTCGTTTAGAAGACGATTTATTGTCAAGACTGTCGTCTGCTGGTGGAAATCTTCTTGGTGATACAGCACTTGTAGAAAATTTAGAAACAACAAAGAAAACGGCTGCTGAAATTGAGGAGAAGGTATTTCATTCTTAACATTCACGAATTATTAAAAGCCTTAATTTTATTTAAATTGTTTCCTGTTTTTTTTTTTTATAAATATATTCTGTTTCATATTTGAATTGCATTTTTGGTGTCACTGTTATTAAGCAGAAAACTTTCATTTTAGGTAATTGAAGCAAAAATAACTTCTCAAGAAATTGATGTGGCTCGAGAATACTATAGACCCGCAGCAGCTAGAGCAAGTCTTTTATATTTTATTTTAAATGATCTAAACACAATAAATCCAATTTATCAATTTTCATTAAAAGTAAGAAATCTGAAATAATTTTATTTTCAAAAACTGACAATCCTCATTCATATATCGCAGGCATTTAGTGTTGTTTTCCAAAAAGCTATTGCAAAAGCAGAACCAGCTGAAGACGTTTCAATACGTGTTACAAATTTAATTGATTGCATCTCATATTCAGTTTTCCAATATACATCAAGAGGTTTATTTGAATGCGATAAGTTAATTTTTGCATCTCAAATGACATTTCAAGTAAAATATTTAATTTTCTTAATACTTTTTTTTATGCATTTTCAATGACTTTAAATTTAATGAAAAAAAATTTTTAGATTTTATTAATGAATGAAGAGATTTTACCACCAGAACTGGATTTTCTTTTACGTTTTCCAATAAAACCACATGTAACAAGTCCAGTAGATTTTCTAACAAATACTTCATGGGGAGGGATTTGTAGTTTAGCATCAAAGGATGAATTTAGGTAATTTCTGGACATTTCACTAATGGTAAATTAATTGTAATTTAATATAAATAAAATAGAAATCTAGATCGTGATATTGAAACATCGTCAAAACGTTGGAAAAAAATTATTGAAGCTGATTGTCCGGAAAAGGAAAAATTTCCACAAGAATGGAAAAATAAAACTCCAATACAAAGATTATGTATGATGAGAGCACTAAGACCGGACAGAATGACGTATGCAGTGGCGTAAGAAAATAATAAATAATTAAATTATTAAAATTAATTAATTAACACACAATATATTACAATTTTCAATTTTCCAAAAAATTGAATTTAGTGATTTTATAGAAGAAAAACTTGGTTCAAAATATGTTGAAAATCGTACATTGGAATTTGCCAAATCATTTGAAGAAACAAGTCCATCGACACCAATATTCTTTATTTTATCACCTGGTGTTAATCCATTGAAGGATGTTGAAGCACTTGGTCAACAAATGGGTTATACAACCGATAAGGAAAATTTCTATAATGTATCATTGGGACAGGGACAAGAAACTGTTGCCGAAGCTGCAATGGATAAAGCAGCTCGTCATGGTCATTGGGTTGTTTTGCAAAATATTCACTTGGTTAAAACATGGTTACCAATGTTAGAAAAGAAAATGGAATTCTATGCAAATGGTTCACATCCAAATTATCGTATATTTGTTAGTGCTGAACCGGCTGCAACAGCTGCAGCCCATATTATACCACAAGGAATTCTAGAATCATCAATTAAAATAACAAATGAACCACCAACCGGTATGATGGCCAATTTACATAAGGCATTGGATAATTTTACACAGGAAACATTAGAAATGTCGGGCAAAGAAGCAGAATTTAAAGTAATACTATTTTCATTATGTTATTTTCATGCAGTTGTTGCCGAACGCCGTAAATTTGGTCCACAAGGATGGAATAAAATTTATCCATTTAATGTTGGTATGATGTTTCAAATTTTTATTTTATTTTTTTTTTATATTTATGATTATCATAAATGATGTACAAAAAATAAAGAAAAATAACTAATTATCATTTTATAGGTGATTTAAATATTAGTGTTTCTGTTTTATATAATTATTTGGAAGCAAATTCAAAAGTACCATGGGAAGATCTTCGTTATTTATTTGGTGAAATTATGTATGGTGGTCATATAACCGATGATTGGGATAGAAGACTTTGTATATCCTATTTAGAAGAATATATGCAACCGGATTTAGTTGATGGTGAATTATTATTAGCACCTGGTTTTGCAGCACCACCAAATACAGACTATATTGGTTATCATACATATATCGATGATTTTATACCACCTGAATCACCATACCTATATGGATTACATCCAAATGCTGAAATTGGTTTTTTGACAACAACGTCGGAAAATATTTTTCGAACGGTTTTTGAGATGCAACCACGTGATGCGGGTTCATCTTGCGGTGCAACAGTTACAAGGGAAGATAAGGTGAAACAAATTTTAGATGAAATTATGGAAAAATTACCAGAAGAATTTAATATGACCGATATTATGGGTAAAGTTGAAGAACGTACACCCTATGTTATTGTTGCATTTCAAGAATGTGAACGTATGAATTATTTAACGTGTGAAATGAAGAGAAGTTTAAAGGAATTGGATTTAGGATTAAAGGTAATAATAATTGAGAACATATAAGTTTAATTATTGTCATATTGATTACAATAAAATAAAAACCAGGGTGAATTAACGATAACTTCTGATATGGAAGTATTAGAAAATGCATTATTTTTGGATCAAATACCACCAATTTGGACAGCTAGAGCCTATCCATCATTACTGGGACTAACATCATGGTTCATTGATTTACTGATGAGAATACGGGAATTGGAAACGTGGTCAACTGATTTTGTTGTAATTGAAATATTTTTTACTCATTGTTTTATTATTTTTTTTTTTAATTATCTATAAACGATATTTGTGATTTTTAGTTACCCTCTTGTGTTTGGTTGGCTGGATTTTTTAATCCTCAATCGTTATTGACAGCAATCATGCAAAGTACAGCTAGACGCAATGAATTACCATTGGATAAAATGTGTTTGATTTGTGATGTAACTAAGAAACAGAAAGATGATTTTACGTAAGTACCAATAGATACAAAGCCAATATCTCGAACCGACCAGGATATCCGTTTCAGTTTTCAGCTTTAAGTTATGCTCTCCTGATATAGGTCTTTAGAATTATGAAACTTTCTCAAAGTATTCAAACAACTTATTGTAAAACATAGAGTGAAATGGACAGACATATATAGCCGGAATGATGGACAGGCATTTATTGACTATTTAGTCGATCTAAAGCAAATACATTTTAATTCTTTATGAATTACAAGAACAAAATCAATTAAATAGGTCCATGGAATTTACAATGTTCTCCGACCTAATTAATTCACGTTGTCATGATTTTATTAAAACAAAACATTAAAAATTATTTTTATAAATTTTCCTTCTGTGTGTTATTTATGTGGAGAGCTTTTTTTTATTCTTGATTTTTCATTATATTTATTACTTGACAGAACTGCACCAAGAGAAGGTGCCTACATTCATGGAATGTTTATGGAAGGTGCACGATGGGATATACAATCTGGTATAATAATGGAATCAAGATTAAAAGAATTATTTCCACCAATGCCCGTAATTAATGTTAGAGTATGTTATTAACATTAATGAAATAAATTTGGAAAATAAAAAAAAATAAATTTTCATATATAGGCAATAACACAGGATAAACAGGATCTACGGAATATGTATGAATGTCCAATATATAAAACAAGAACCAGAGGTCCTACATACGTTTGGACATTTAATTTAAAAACAAAGGATAAACCATCAAAGTGGACACTTGCAGGAGTTGCATTATTATTACAAGTTTAAATTATTGGCAATATCAATTAAATTGCTTACAATGCTTTAATAAATATAATTTAGACACATATTGAGAGTAGAGATGCTATATCTTTTCAAGAAAATGCTTTACCACACACAAAATGCATGTAATCAAAAGAATAAAAACTAAAAAATAAAAACTAAAAAATATTTGAAGCACAAAAATAGTATTTGATTTCCTAATATTTTCCATTAATGTACATGGAAATGTTTAGTTACAAACTATTCATTTAGTATTTGAGAATTTTCTATGGGTAAAAATAAATCTACTTTACAAATCTCCTCAATAATTTAGTAAATGGAAGACAAATTGATTTTTCTGTATTATACGAAATTTCCTTTTAATAATAGTAAAAAGGATATACGGAGAAGTCAGAGGGAAGACACATATAAATATA
>JANSTX010022761.1:5159-15690 GCA_027564355.1 Penthetria funebris
TAAATTTTTATTGAAAATAATCAATTTAAATAAATATTAAATATTTATTTTTTGTGTTATTGGTTGTTTGAAATATAGATACTAAAAATTTTACTTAAAACTAAAACATATTTTATTATAAATTAATTTTTCTTAACAGTTATAGGAATTTATTATTTGTATGGAATTATTGAATTGCACATAAATATCAGTTAGGTCTATCATTTGAATAGAATTTTTAATTCTATACAAATAACAGATTATGTGGCTGAATTTATTATTCGTATAGAATGTTTACATTCAAATAATAAACATCATGTTGCAGACAATTCGTCAGCGTCGCAGTTACTGTAACAACTATATATACGTTTGATAGGGGATGTATCCACGACAAAAAAACCTATTAACATTGCTTGTGCCAATGCCTCGTTTACCGCTCAGAGGCAGTACACTTTAGACGTTCATCAAGATGTCAATAACTACAAATCTATATAGTAATCCAATAATAAAGGATTACTTATTCTGTATGCACCTAATTTAAAAAAAAATGATCATGATTTACAATGATCAAATGTTACGAGAGCGAAAAATTTGACAATAATTGGCAAAAAAGACGATTTCTCTGTAATTACCAACCAATTTGCTCGAATCAGATTTATAAATGGGACTTGTATATGTGAAATGTTTGTTATATATGCATATTTTTTCTTCACTAAAGGTGAGACCAATCCGCACCCATACTAACATCAAACGATTTCATTGCGTTAATAATATTTATTGATAAATGTCGTATAAAGTTAACAGTTTGTGAGGAGAACTCATCTAGCTCATACTCAATTATATAAAAACTTTGAAAGAAATTAGCGAATAATTTACATATATCCCCTAAATGATAGGATGATATTGTAAGTAATCACGGCAGGATAACAAATTGTTATTCACCTTGGGTAGTATGCGAGTAGATTTTTTTGTAATTTATTATTTATGGAACGTCTATAGTCATTAATCTATGGCGATGCTGCATTTCAGTCTAATTGCTAGTGGGTGTTCAGATAAGATAATTAAACTAAATTGGAAGGCATAATGTATTGATAAAAATTTATAGTTAACATATAATTATAATAAAACTTACCAATTAATATAAAAATTATAATTCTTTTCTCCAAGCACCGATGGAAATACTTCTTATTCATGATGGAACCCAACACAGTGTTAAGTGTAATTATTTTATTGGAAACTTTCTTAAATTATAAGTAAATCCTTAATTACATATTAAATAAATAGAACAGAAACCGTATTTGATAAATAAAAACATTTCGGTTTGTAGTTTTTTATTAATTTTTTTTGTGTCTTTTTAACTATAAATTATTGTTTATAAAATGAATATTAAATATTTTATATAATATTTTCATCACTAAATGCACTTAAAATTTGTGTACTAATAACGCACTGTATAATTGCATGCCATTTAAAAATTAGTGTGTTGTCCATTTGGCTAAATTTTACTTTGAAATAATATTGGAAAGAAGCAATATGTGGTCTTATATATTGACATTTGATAGTATCTATAGATTTACGTTTTAAAAATATCTATACAAAATAAATTGTAATTAAATTAGATATCTTAAATTGACCAACCAAATTGTTTTACCTTGTACTAAAAAATGTAAGATATTATTTATGGTAACTCCTTCCTTTTGTGTCAGTATTTTAGCTTTGTTATTTTCAATTCAATCCGGACTGCATAAGCCAAATATTAAGTCGCAACTAAAGTCATGTAATTAAATTTTGGAAAGATAAAAAAAAAGTTCTGCGTAAATTAATAATTGCATATCTGTACATTATTATATAAAAGAAAAATCATTAAAAACAAGTATTATAGGCAGTGTCTAATATTTTAGGCAAAGGAACGTTATGTTTAACTATATGGAGAGCACAACTTAGATTAATCTATTCCAATAAGTCGGTTGACATAGATTTTATTATGTATTACCCGGGTTGAAGCATATCCCAATCTTAGTACTGATTTAGTTGACACCTTTTTGAATTTGCATCACATTTACGCAAACCGTATCTTATATTTGTTGATATTTATTGCGATTTCTCACAATTTACATATTATATGTGTATATTTGACGTATATTTAGATTACATTCATTAAATTCAGTATACTTTTCATTATTGAGTTATAGACTGCTGATTGCAAGCAATAAATTTACTCGGATGTGCCAAAATTTTTTCATTGTGGACATCATCTTATGAATCACATTTTGTAAAGATTTTCTGACTTGTTGGAAAGGTGCATGAATATGTAATTAAATAGATCATAAAAAAGCAAAAAAAAATCTATTACAAATTAAAATATGTGTACTTATGAAAATACTTTTATATATTTCTGTATGTATATTAAATATGACGTTAATTGAACGGTTTCTAAGAAGGTGAAATAAAGTACTCAACAATATTGTGCTACCCGACAATGAAATAGTGGCGAAGGGAGTTGTCGATTATCATCGAGATTACTCAATCAGTATTTACCGTCACCGGTAACTCGATCACAGTTATTACTGATATATATCAGTAATGACGTATGATCGAGGCTAAAAAGATGGTGTTAATGTGTTTTGTGTGTCGACTGGGGATTTATACACCATTCTATTGAAATATTCAAATGTATAACTGGTTAATTATAATTGATTCTACATTTTCATTTGTATTTTTTTCAAAACAATTTATTATTTACATAATTGTTAAAAATTTAATTAATGGTGTTTTCGAGAGAAAAAAACAAATCCTTATTTTAAATAAAGATTTATATTAACGATACTTAAATTTCAAACACGCATCGGAATCATCGGATAAATTTAAGACGACTAGAAAATAAATTGTTAATCTAAAATGCCAATTTTAAATAAGTTATAACTCAACTATCTTAACCTTTATGGATTTAGGTTGCATTTACGATGTTAAATTGGCATTTTATAATGCATGTAAAATCAAATGTAAACTCATGTGATTGTGTAATTGAAATGTATCAAATAGAAAAACTAGAATCAATCATAATTATTCAATGAATGAATGGATGAGTGAATGAATGGATGATTGGATGAATGGATGAATGGATGAATGGGTGAATGGATGCATGGATGAATGGATGAATGGATGAATGGATGAATGGATGACTGGATGACTGGATGAATAGATGAATGGATGAATGGATGAATGGGTGAATGGATGAATGGATAAATGGATGAATGGATGAATGGATGAATGGATGAATGGATGAATGGATGAGTGAATAAATGGATGAATGGATGAATGAATAAATGGATGAATGGATGGATGGATGAATGGATGAATGGATGAATGGATGAATGGATGAATGGATGAATGGATGAATCGATGAATGGACGAATGGATGAATGGATGAATCGATGAATGGATGAATGAATGAATGGATGAATGGATGAATGGATGAATGGATGAATGAATGAATGAATGATTAGATGAATGAATGAATGGATGAATTCAATTATTTGATAAATACTACTGACATATGCGTTTGTATTTACTTAATTTACAAGATAAACGGCATTTGTGACTTTTCATTACAATGGAACGTGAATACTGTTCCCCATACAGTGTAATAGCACTGCTTACATCCACTGCTTAAAACGAATAAATTAAGTAGATAAATGAATTTGTTTAGATATTTTTATCTTGTAACACTAACATTAAAGTCATAAATGTATTAAAATATTTAATATTCAAGGTATGTTGATTCTGATAAATTTACTAAATGGCCTCACCTATATAGTCAACGTACAATGTGTAAGAAAGGCATGTATTATTAAAATTACATAAACAATTTTTATAAAAGTATAATAATTTTGGAGTTAACTTTTCCTTATTATTATAACATCGTTTTAAAATAATTTGATTTGACTGTAATAGTTATATTTAAAATATTTACCATGCCAGCGTCATTATCGTACCGTCTGTATTTCAGAAAGGTACTTTGTATTATGCACATTTTAGTATAATTTGTGATATCAACAATAATTAGTACAAAAATATAAGTCATACTTATCAAAGATTACAGATAAAAAAAAATAGTACATATTCTAATTAATATATTATTCATTTGGAAACAATGTTTTGACTAGACTCTTAAACTGGTTTAACCGTGTATATCTAAAATCATCATTATTACTATAATGTTATGTAATGCATTAACAATGTAAATATATTAGAAAATTTAAATACGAAATTAAGTACTTCAGTAATTAGGGCTAATATTCAGAGATATAAAATTCCTACTCTTCCCGAAACAAGTTTCAATATACTGTTCATAGCAAGTATTTTCCTTTTTTAAAATTATACAGAATAGTGTTGTTAAATACCAATTTTCGAAAAGTTTAAAAATTTAATTCGATAATTGTAGGGTGACAGAGCCTAATACTTTGTATACACTTTTCTGTTCCTGAGTATATTGATTTAGTAAATATTCCACAACGATCGATTCAAATCTATTATCAGTACTGTATAAATAACAAAACTACTACCGTACCCGACAGTTATACTTACATAGAATTATTAGACACGTTAGTAAAACATTCAAATAACAACTCTGTGAAATATTCAAACAAACATCATTCTCAAAAATGAGAACGATGTTTCCAATTCTTAAACCATATAAACATTGTATGCTTTCTAACTATCAACTAATATTTCTGCTTTCAACTTTGTCAAAACTATACAAAAATTTCATTACCACAAATGTAACTGTAATTTCTTAGAGAGCAAGAATCTGTTGAGTGATACTAAAATTAATTTTAGAATAGGTTATGGTGGATTTGTCAGGATGGATTGTGGTGTGTTATATGGTGTCTTTAATATTAAATGACAGGTAATTTTCGGAAGAATTCAAATTAAAAATAAATACTTGGTGTAAATTTCAACAATGCACCCATATGGTGTACGTAAAGTGACTCAGCTTAATTAATTTTAAGCCTGTATCAGAAGCGTTCCCAAGTTAACTTTATTTCATTTTTTTAATTAAGCATTTTAAGCATAATTGTAATTTGTGAGCTCTGAAATATATTAAAATATTATAAAATTATATTTCGCAGCAAAATTGTTAGATTTAAATACTTCAATAAATTGAAAGGTCAGTATAGGTCACCACTCTCACATAGATTTTCGTTTTAAAAAATATTAAGTCGCAAAGGCAGTTCATGACCCATATGTTTTAAATTTCACAAAACCCGTTAAAAGTATTTGTAATAGTCAACAAATAGTATCATCGGTGATTTTATTGGTATTTAATTTTGCCCTTGTTCTATTCAGCCTTACTTCGGGAATTGGATAAGGTTTAGAATAGTGCTTTAATACCATATATCCCATTAAAAATTATTGAAAGAAATGTGATTTTAAAAAAAAAACTAACGAACTAACGAGTATAGAGAAGTCTTAATTGTTAAATAAAATTAATCGTTAATATTTCATTGATATCAAAGTAAAATATATGTAAAATATGTCTACTTTTTGGCGTTTTATTAAACGTACTCATAGTAGTACCTTCACATATGGGATTCACGTTTATAACCACATGATTTATGCGCATTTGATCAATAAATATGCACACAGATAATTTTGACTCCATACTGTATGATTGTTTTTCTAAGAATACCAATGAAACTAGTCTCATTTCGCCTCATTAGTCATTAGTCTTGTTTTCAAGTTTCAAGCTGACGTCTGTCAAGACGTGTGCACTATATGAAAAATTTGAGAAGGAGATAGATATTAGATGATAATCTTAAATAACTTCACTTCCCCATCACTAGCCTTCAATTGTGCATTTTAATTTCGGACAGCAATAATTTATTTCACATTTTTCTTTAACAAATGTTAAAACACAATTGAATGCCACAAAATACAGTATCGATGCGGTGTTTGTTAAACTGTACAGTTGTTCAATTCAGTTCGGACACAGTGCAGTTTTTGCCAACTTCATTAAATTTTGTGACGAATTGTACATTTCAGACAAGCTAGTCACCACATTCCCCTTCATATCCCAGTAACCGGATTAACTATAAATATAGAGTCATTTTATACGTGAGTATTAAAGAATAACAAATTTCAGAGAAATAGCTTGCTTATAAAAAAAAATTAAAATAGAGATTCTTTGAATGTTTCAATCCATAGTTAATAGATTTGCCGAATCTGAGGAGCATTCTTTCACATTTTAGTGTACAGTTTTCAAAGTATTATCTAAATTTTTTAATAACATTAAGTGAGAATAAATAAATTATTAGTGAACATAACAATAGCATTTGTAGCAATGAACTATACAATCTTTTCTTATGTTTTGTAAGATGATCTTGGACTTAAATATGTTAGTGAATCTAATTCTTACGTATTTATTAATATATGTTTGATTATTGTAATTTATATAGAGCTATTAATGCTGGTATTATGAAAACGTTTAGGTCAAATTAAGCTACCAGTATATCTAAATACTATGACCTAATGTTTAGTGTAGTTTATTTTAGAGATAGCATAAATACTAGACGCATTACCAAGATGTCAATGTGTATGCGTTAAAAATTGATTATGTTATAGATAAATCATATAAATTTTTCAGCTGATCTCGCAATGATCCTGTTTGAGTAACCATCAGATTCTTTTATTGTTTTGTTTTTAATGGACCTAATTATATTCTTATATTCCTCGGTTGTAAAAAATGTCAATGAGTGGGGATATTCAAAATATTCTGGAAGCGTATAGTTTTGCACATATTATAAAATTGGTCTAGACGCAAAATGTACAACAACATCTTATAAACGTTATCATTTATTTTTGATGGATTCATCGAGTGTCAATGTGTGTGAATCTACACTAAAGGTTAAGATGATGCATACTTAAAATTTACTTTCTTCTGATCTGGGGGCTATTATCAACTGAAGAAAGTGAAATTGCAAAATACGCACTTGCAAAGATCAACGTAACAAATTTCCATTATTAATTAGTTTATAACCATTGGTTGGAATTTAGCGTAGTGGATGGAACTATGGCCAGGTATCATAGACCATATAACGGTTGTTCGTTGATGTCATATGATTTCACGGAAAGTAAAGTTAGAGATGCTAATAATAATATATCATCATCTTGATCTTTATTTCACAAAGAATCATTTAGCATCAACATATTTGCTAGTAAACACTTGATGGATAAAAGCGACATATTTTTTTAGTGTTCATTATTTCGCGCTATTTTTTTTCGATTTAAAAAATACACTATGAAATTCCAAAGAATATCATGTTCAAATAAAATGCAAATTTCTTTATATAATAAATAATAGGATACCAGATAAAATATATATAATTAAATAAATATCATTTATCTTATTTGCATAAATAATAATAATCTTGCTTACTTAAATGTATCTCTGTATAATTAATTAATTAATAGATAAGTGAGTAAATAGACGATACTCGCCGGTTGTGCATATACGAGTATACAATTTTCCTCAAGATGATACAAATTTTTCGTAAATATTTTGTCAATGAATAATTAAAAATATTTAATTAATTTTATTATTCGTATATTTTTTAAAAGTAAATAAAGAAATATTAAGAGAAATTCGGGGAATTATCTTCAAATAAAGTTATTACTTATCTCATTTTCGTTGTATAATTTGGGAAATAAGAAATACCATTTAGAATTGGGAAAGTATTAACTACTTTATAAAAAAATTCACCAACTACCCATTGATATGGGAAAATACATTCTATAGCAATGAAGTTTTTGATTGTTCATTGATGTTTCATTTAGAATCAAAATGCACCTAATTTGGTAGTTAACATTTCCAAATTTAACACTGAGCCAATGTGTTTATTACAATCATATAGAATGCTGATAAGAGTTACACATCAATCCAAACTTGTTGAATGTATTTTCGTTATGTACATTTAAGTGGTGACAAATGGAGTGGCCAATGGTCAGCTAGGATATTCGAGTCATCTTTCCCTAACAATAAACAAGACAATATTGTTTGGATTCTCAATTTTATTAATAATTGCTAATTACGTGATCTGTTACTGCACATGAACAGGAGATAGAGAGATGATGTTTCACAGAATTTTAGGTGTCAGAAATAGAAATCATATAATAATAAAATTGATTGACTGACATGTATTATGATCGTGTTTACAGTGCTACCGCGAACAGGTGAATATAGTTTGAGGGACATCAAAATATTACTCAACTACTTCGTTTATGTAAATCCTGTAAATATTTGACGAGATTTATGTTCATTTATATTAAGTGTATTCTAGTGACCTAAATTTCATCATTCAGAACAATCACAATTTTATCTCAGAATTTTTTATCGTTGAATTTGATTTCATATATTTTTTCTCGAGTTTGAGTGATGCTCTCCTATCACATCGAAGATTTGAATACTATGAATTTTTATTTGTGCACATAATTAGTTCCCATGCAATGTATAATGTGATAGCAGCACCTATTTGATTTTCAAACGATTTCAATTCATCTTCGTGCCCAAACGTTTACAGAAGTTATAGTTTTTCATATTTTATTCAAAATGATTCTCATTATTTTACTTGCAAATTTCACTGCTTTCTCTTCAAATTCTAAACAGTACCGTTTTACAGAGTTTGGAAGTAGGTTTCGTTCAGTTTTTGTTCTAAAGCACCCAGATATTTTTTTTTTCAGAGATTAATGTTTCATCATTCGTAAATATGCCATGTGAAGAAGCGTAATCAATTACTTTATCATCATCTAGACCTTAACACTGGCGGCACTATTATGGAAAATTTCCGTTTGTAATATGCATAAAATATCAAAAGTGAAACGAAATAAGAAATAAAAGAAATGAGTTGCATTATCCAGATATTAGGTGATTGCTACTTTTATTACCCATATATTAGTTTTTTCCAGTAATTGCTTTTGTATCTCTAAATGGTCTTGTGAAATGTTATAATTTGACTATAAATGCATTAAAAGTGATTAAGTCTATTTTATATTTGATGCATATAAAGTGATTTATTGTTGACATTACCGTATAGTCAAAATTGAAGTTAAATTAGCAATTATGTTTATTATGTTAATTGCATTTGTTTTTATTGTTTACCGGTGTAAGTTTAGTTTGCAGAATTTACTTTTGATCAGATAAAAGTAAGTAGTAATGCGGTTAACGAGTACTCGTATATTTTTAGTTTCATATTTACTATATTTAGTATACTCATTTATTCTATTATAGTATAACTGAAATTTTTATAAATAAATATAATCTTGACATTAACTTACGCATTTTTCTATAAATAAAAATACTGAGAATAATAAAATATGCATTCTCACATACTTGGAGCATAATAGTAATCTTTCATCACAACACTAATTAGTTAATTTAAAAATAAAATTAAATAGGTGAACACTACCCAAAATGATATGTCTAATAGTTACATAACTATTATAGTTGATACTTTAAGTGTAGTGCGTTGATGAGAACTTTTTGGCTTATGATGATTGATATTAATCGATATTAATAACTATTATGATATACAATTATCACTTTGTGTGAACCTGCTAATAATAATTACTATAGTTTAAGCAACTTGAAAGAAAGAAGTTTATAATTTTTAGCACTATAGAACATTCCTACAGATTTGATGGAACGAAAACGGTAAAAATGACTATATTTTCTGGTGAAACACTTTTGTTTTCTGGAAAACCGATTCATATGGATTAAAGTGTCTCTGCAAGTGTTAAATTTGTTTTAATATGCAATACCTACAAAGTAGACACCGTCTGTCAATGTTTTTAATGATCATTATTTGAACAATTATATATTAATATCAATATTAATATTAATATTATTAATCTGGCTGTTTACTTGCTTTACGTTGATCGCAGAGCTAGGACCAACATTTAGAGTCATCTCATAATGAAAAACTGCAGGCGTGTCTAAAATGTATAGAGTATGTAAACTCATTAGAAACAGAAATAATGACAAAATAATATAAATTAGAAACGAATACTAGAACCGTTTTAGCAAGGGCATGCTTGACTAAAGAAAATTTGGAACTTGTTCAGAAATAGAGAGATACCTGTAAATGAATATGCACAAAATTTATCAGTA
Organism: Penthetria funebris; assembly: GCA_027564355.1. Lineage (NCBI taxonomy): Eukaryota > Metazoa > Arthropoda > Insecta > Diptera > Pleciidae > Penthetria > Penthetria funebris. Next base: position 15,304 of record JANSTX010022761.1, read on the forward strand.
TCTGGTGAAGCATGTATGGAGGCACAGAGTTTAAGATAATAATTGTTATGTCAACCAACATCTGATGGAACACTGATAAATAGAAAACCATTCGGTATTGATGATAGCTCAAACGACAACATTATTACTGAAATTGTTAAATTGTTCAATAATTTATTTGAACGTAAAGAGATACTCACAGATTGAAGAACTAGTGTAACAATACCTATATTTAAGAAGGACTGTAACACTGATCTGATAAACTATCGTCATCATCATCATCATAGACTCTACAACCCAGGTCGGGCCTTGGCCTGCCCCAAGTATGCCCCTCCAATTGGCCCTGTCCCCCGCCAACTCCCACCAACGCCTTATGCCGAATGTCTTTGCGTCTTGGTTCACAACATC
>JANSTX010022772.1:0-33508 GCA_027564355.1 Penthetria funebris
TATTCGATTTTAAATATCATCATCGATTTTACCGCTTGTTGTGATATAAGTGATCCCAAATATTTAAATTTTTCAATCATTATGTTCTGATGAGGATTCGATCGATTACTATTAAATAGATAATAATAATAAAGTAAGTTTGATATACAGAGGGCATCTCCCTTATTTTTATAAAATGGTAAGAACACAGCATCGCCTCCATGAATTTGACATCGTACCTCCGTTTGTGATAAATTTGTTAATAAATTTGCCAACTATTGATACCCAAAATTACTGAGATATTTTCAATGATCTGATGGGATATGTTATCTGGACCAACTGTCTTATTTCGCTTCATTCTTTTCACAGCATTTTCGACTTTTAATGGACTGAATGCATTGACTGGCCCTAAAATAAGATTTAAATCAAATATCTGCCGATAAGGATATTCATCGTTTAAAAACTGCTTTCACCTATTACTTTTCTGTCAGCAATCAAAACATTACCACTCTCATCTTTTATGGATTTAACGGCCATTTATTTTTAAATGCTTCTTTATTACGATTTTTATTACTAGCAAACTATGCTGTGGAGTAAGATGCTCATCAGATATCACTTTGCAATCTTTAAAATATTTCAAATTGACATAGTATAAAATCAATTTTAGTGAAGAGTTACAATTAACCTAACCTTACTCATTAATTATTCAACTATGTAACAATTAAAATTAACTGAGAAATGTAACCTTGCTTCTTAATTGTTCAACTATGTAACTATTAAAAATAACAGAGAAATGCAACCTTGCTTCTTAATTGTTCAACTAAGTAACAATAAAAAGTAACTGAGAAATGTACCCTTGCTTCTTAATTGTTCAACTATGTAACAATTAAGTGTTAAAATTTTGTAACTTTAAATTATTAGTATTTTGCTTCTAATTTTATATTTTACTCACATTTAATTTATATCATTAAACTTGACTTTTAATTTAACATTTAATTTTTACTCTTATTAAAAATATCATTGTTTTAACAATCTTCATCATTTTCATTTTTACAAAATCCGGACTAGTCCTGTGGGTAACTCGAAGCCAAACATTTTTCTATATGTTGCCCACGAGTTTCTTCGCCAATTTTATGTTAAACTGTGAATTGGCAACAATAATAGCCTAGGTTATGTTGCTTTAGTGATGGCGACACAGAGTCACCATGTTGCGGTGATTTTATAGACTATAGATTTAAAGTTGCCACATATTCTCCAAGATACCCACTAGTCACTGTCTAAATGCCTTTTGAATGTCATTGTCCAGGACACGTTAGGAAAAAGAGGTTATTAATAACAAATTAAGAAAAAAGTAAGTAAAATAGAATCCTGGGGAGAACATTTGCATCAAATTTTAAAATTTCACAGTAGTAACGCCACATCGAAAACAACGTGAATTGAATACCCTTTCCGAAAGTATGAGATCTACTTTATCAAATAACGTTGAATGCAAATAAGAGGGCTAGTTTGACATTAAATGCCATATGCCAAATTCTGTTAAAATCTTTAGATATCTCGAGGGCGAGCAACCGCGTTTTACCAAAAAAAGATTCTACCCCAAATAAGTTCTTCAGTTGATCTGCTAGACAAAATAAATAAAATAAAATGAATAATAAAATATGATACGAAGTTAATGGTTTTTTCCTTTTCTTAGAATTTGCTGGACATTTACCAACTTCTATACTGTTAGAAACTGGACGGATTGAAGAGAATGAATGAATGAATGAATAGGTTATGTGACATTACTGTTTTTCTGTATTAGTAAAATAGTTAATATATTATAGCTTCATCGCTATCAAATTTAAGGACCAAATTTACAAAATAATATACGAATACAAATAAGTTAAAAAAAAGTATTCTTTTTAGGGTGTTATTGGTGACACATGAATATGCATAATCATCTTATTTATTTCTGTTGAGTTCTTAAATTCAAGAACATTACATTAAATCACAATTTTGTTTGTTTTTTTTTTGTGTTGCATGAAAATATCACTTAAGTCAAGTTAGACACTGTTACAGCTAACATATACTCGAATACGGATGATGCCAATGACCTTTAATCTTTATGGACGGAGACTAAAAAATGTATATATTTACTTTGAAATGTAATATTTAGTTTATTTTTTATCTTTGAATTTTTCATGAGAAAAAGGCTCTTGTTATACGAGTGTAAATATGGAAAAATAAGCGTAAAATTAAGTACAGTTTTTCATGAAAAATTGTATATCCTTTTTTAAGGATGTACAATATTTCATTTTGTGAAAAGTAAGCACAGAGAAAAGTTTAAGCAAATATACTCAGTGACTAAGTTCTTTTAAATTAATATTAAGATTTTTTAACGAGCAATAATAATTCATGTTTCCTTGTTACATTAAAATATTATATATATGGGGGTAGGTGGACGGGGGGGGGGGGGTTAGTATTTCTTTAACCATAGTAATTCTTTCTATGTACGGATACATGAGAATTTGCTTCACAAAATAAATGTAATGTCACAGGGAAAAGAACGAAAAGTTTTTTTTAAAGAAAGATCCCATTAAAAATTGATGCTACATTTTGAACATTTTGTTCTCGATTCATTTTTATGCAATAAAAGGAAAGTTTAAATATTTTATACTTATGATGATGCTTCAACTTCAACTTTCAGTTGATGCTATATTTTTAAATATTTTATTAGTTGATTTATAGCTTTTACACATGCAAGTAAATGTATATATTTTTACTCGTTCGTATATATACAAGTACCTAGATTTTAAATTCTTAAAGATTACATTAAAAATTTTAAGCGTTTCCTTATTAAAATTAAAACTCATTTAAATTACGTGAAAATGACAACTTTCTACCATCACTGGCCATCCATCCAATACTTTTATTTGAACTCATCCTCTATCACTGATACTAGACGGAAACATTATTCTTGAATAACTGGATTTTATATTAACCTGTGACAGTTAACTACGTATTTTGATATATTATGGACTGATCACCTCAGTTTATGATCGATGTAATTTCACTTAGTTTAAAATCACCACAAAATATGTCAGTATATTTAAATTTTCATTGAATATTGAGTTTAACAGGAATAAGGTGTAAGTTGAAGGCATCAATTGCAGAAAATTTATAATTTGTAACACGATGTTGTTTGTTACTATCCAAATTTCGCCAGCAACATAATAGTACCGAAAAATAATTAGTTTTAAAAATACGCAATTTTTGCTTTTTTAAAAAAAATTGTAACTGACTCTATGCAACAAGCCAAACATTTTGAATTTTTTATACTCTGAAGCTTATATCGGCACCAATGAACAGAATGAATATTGGTGTTAGAATACATAGTTGTTTTCACCCGAATGCAAACTGTACATTATAACACAAACTGTAATGTTTACCACAGTTTGTCATACCAGACAAAGGAAACTCTCCAAACATTATGGAGTCGTGGCAAATGCTTTTGGTCATTTGTTGACGCAGTTAGCAGCAATTTTTCCAAATTTTCTATTTCTATGCTAGTTGACCCCAACCCTGTCACGTGTTCCACTAAAAAGGTTAACTTGTTGGATGCTTGTTTCTCTATGATTGGTATTAATTTCAACCCCATTTATATTCGTTTTTCAATAATATGTAAAATTCTTAAAAACCTAGACCCTGATTAGGTTTTGGGAACTGATTCTGATCATTGTTCTTCGTAATTACGCGACGTTATTATCCATTAATCTATTGATTGCTGTACATATTTCGGACCTCTTTAAACTCTGGTAAATTTTTTTTCGCTTTGAAGATAATCAACATCTAGTCAAATCTTAAAAATGAATGCAAATCTGACACTTCCAGACCGCATGTTATAACTTCCATATTATTTAAGGTGTGTGTAAAAATTTCTAAAGTATAAAATTCGAATTTCAACTAGGGTTATAATGACTTATTGACATACGTAACAGAAATTCGGGTCACTCTGGATGGTGTTACTTCTGATCTATTTCCATTAAATGTAGGTGTACTTCAGGGTTTCGTCTTATCTCCTACTCTTTTTTTCACATATGTTATAGAAATGACCTTCTTTCAATAATCTCTAATCCTATTCACAGTTATGCTATGACAACAGTCTGCATCATTCCTGTTCTTTCAATGAAAGACCATTACGATCGTCAGTTAAGTATATTGTCGCGTTAATATGTAGAATACAATTTACAACTAATCAGGCAATTATTACAATATAATCTAGTAATATGTAAATATGCGCCCTACGTGAGTCAATACCACTTGTACAGTCACTCGAATTGTAATTAAATGGTAAAAAATCATTGCATTCGGTAGCACATTGATCGGTTTTCTATCAGAGTCGCTGATATTATTTGGACATTTGTTCGGTTTAGTTTCCTCCATTAAACTTTCCTTATCCACACTACTCCTTCCCATAGTATTAACATTCACTACAAGTGGTTTTATTATTATATTTTTTTCAGTAAAAAATAAATCTCAATTCAAGATTATACGTCCCCTTATTCCCTTTAAAACGCAATGTTTGCATAGTTTTAAATGTTTACAGTAAACATCACCGTGCATTGACATATATAAATAGTTTGGTCACAATGTGTATATTTTATTACTTTTTCAATAAGGTTTAGGTATTATTTAAGTTTCTAATCAAATTGAATGACGATATAGTACTGTCCACATTTTACCACGATACATACAATGTCCACTCAAACGACCTTCAGTTCTTAATATATACAAATGCTCTGTATAAGACCTAAATGGCCTGAAATGCTTATTCGATTTGAATACATGGTTCTAAAATTTAACCAAACATGTGGAAATCCACGCGATTACTTATTTTATTGGTACTAAGAACAAAAACAAGATATAATATCTATATTTCTGAGAAACATATTCTATCATCGAGTTTTCGGTGGTACCGCAAGGAGTAAAATATAGGTTGAGTAACCTTAATGTTAGTCGGTCACACCACTCACCAGTCATGGTCCGTTCATATTGCTGTTGTGAAGTATGTTTTTGATTTGTGATTATAGTTTCTGATAATATATTCCATGTGTGATTGCTAATTCGTTCCTATCTTTAATAACCAAAGGTTTTCACCTACCAAAGAATGATCACTGAAAATATTGGAATTGACCGCGTATGATCGATCCATGACCGATAGTATACCACAAAGCTGAATGTTAAATTGTAGAAGCGAGTGTCATTCTTAAGATGACGATATTGAGGATGTTGTTGTTAATTACTAACGAGCCATCGCAAAACTGATGTTAATTAAACGTGAAGCCCGACCTTCTTAATTAAGTTAAGTCAATGACCTGTGCGATAATAGTTGTTGAATGTGTTAGCCGAAAATTTTGTGGCGTGAGAGCAACAACAATCAACATTCTTAGGATGACAATAAATTTTTAATTTGGCAGTATATTAGAATGAGTTAGTTATGTTATCTGAGTAGCGTGTCGATTTAGAGATTAAGTGACTTATTCAGTGTTTTGTCTTTCACAACATAACTGACGACAAATTCTATATGTGTGTGTAAACAAAATTATTCGTGGTTGTTTATTTGTGGTTTTCACGAATCTTATCGATAGTTAAAACAAAATCGTATGTTCAGGTTTATGATGACAATTTTTCATACTCCATAAAACAGGCATTAACAGAATTGAGATTACAGATGAGGCTATTTCTGCTTTATGAATAGTACGAGTATAAATAAAATTCTACTAGTGGTTACGAGTGTTCAGGCAACATATTCAATTAAGGATTGCTTTATACATAAGACTTTCTATGCAATTGACGTTGATTTCAATCGCCAATAAGGGTACTATGGAATTTTATTATCTTTAAATAACAATGAATATCGTAATCAAAATAATAATGAAATATTTGTAATAAGTAACTTAGTACTTAACCCAGTATTTTTTATGAACTATAGAAATATAATTAAATTGGTCACAGCATATAAAAGTCACTAAACGTGCCGAAAATTATTTATGTAATTATATCATAATTTTTGTAATAAAATAATACGCTACAATATTTGTTAGTAAATAATGACACTTCTTGTAACGATTTTTTATGATTTTAATCATTTTGAATATAATGCACGATAATTACCACAATTTAACGAAAAATAAAATATAATTAACTTTGAATTAGGCATACAACAAATTATATGGACAACCAAAAAGATACTATGAGTAAATGAAATGATTTGAGTAATTACTGACGTATAGAAGTGTGTCAGTTGATATGAAGACGATTTATATCATCGAGTAAATTATGTCACTCGATTAAGATAAATATACGATCATGTCAACTATTAAAAATTATAGTAAATTAAATAGATATGGAACACTTAGTTGTTTGTACAGTAGTACAGTATCAGCTTGACTCTGATCAATGTGTACCACATACCTCTTCAGCATTTCTAATGCTTTCAAATGTTAACTTTGTGTCTGACATGTGTCTTCATCGGTGCGACATAGTGTTCTTCATCTTCAATAGCAAAATCATTATTTTTCAAAAGTGTCGAAACCAATTTCTGTTGTTTCCGACTGAGCATGGTCGTCGTAAGTCTTCACAAGAATTCTATGTGGTTTAGTTGCAGATTTTATTGAAAAATGTAATGCAGTAAAATTTTCTGCTAATACTCTCTGTTTTGAGTACGAAATTCGACATGTTTAACACTATGAAAAATATTCCAAAAAAAAACAGTTTCACCCGTGAATGATGTAGGTCTTTCTACAGAATCTCGCTCCGTCTAAATTTTTTTCGGATTCTACAACATGGTCGTTACTGTGGATGGGGTGAATTGGTCAAATATTTTCATCGCATTTGTGACAAGTTCGAGTCATTTGTTGATAGTTCGTTGTTCGCCTACCTTCAATTCCTTCCACAACTTACCACTGGTCCATTGTCTCAAGATCTTGGTAATCGATCCATTAATACTTATTTGATGACAAGACTCTACCTCGCCTATTATTTTATAATAGACTTCAAGACGTCATGGTAAAAACTAATCAATTTTAATTAGATTCCACCTGTAAACAAAACCTCTATAGTCATGTTAAGCCAACATTATTTGCATCTCAGAAATTGAGGTGACCCGAAGATCGGCTACAACACGATTCAGGTATTCACGTCCAAATCATGGTAAAAGCAAATTTGTATAAAAACAAGTTAATGCTGATATCTAACCTTGTGGAAAGAAGGGTTGACAATTAAATTGCCGAAAAAGAGTAACTTGAGTATGTGCAAGAACTAGCGTTATATCACCTTGAAACCATGTATTCAAATGGAACAAGCAGGTTTCAGACCTTGAAGGTCTTGCACTTGCCAAATTAATACAAGGATTATTGCTCAGCAGCCGATTGAAAGACAAACGATATATGTTATAATATTTGTCGATTTTAAGCAGGCATCCGATAGTATTGATCGTGGTATGATGTGGAAGTTATGATCCAAGTAAACTGAACCGCATTGTTACAAATGTATTGTATGACTGCGAAACTTATAAGGTGACAAATAACATCGTGTCATATATTTAAGTTTTCATCAATTGGGTGACTCAGGCGCATGCTAAACCTTTCTGGCCACATACAATAACAATATAAACTGACAGATCTGGTGGCTAGTGGTAGATCTTCAGACAAAATACGCACTTGACTTGAATCTTCGATAAAGACATGTGATGATGATGAGACATAACGGTTAATAATATGTTATTATAGCTTTTCCAGGTGTTAATTAAAAGCAATTGAAGATAGTTTAGTTGTATTTATTTTTTTATTCCCTTATCTATATATTCCACTACCAAAGATATTTTTCAGAAACAATAAAATTTTTGAAAAATTCCATTACAGATAAATTGTACTGACTCAAGTTATATACTCTTACATAGAACAAAATTACGAGTAAAATTGAATCCTATATCCCATATTTATGGTATCTATCCATATATACCCATTATCTTATCTATAAGCTTCCAAAATCGATACTAATGCTATAATGATCCTAAATTTTGCTAGATTTTAAATTAGATTTTCTCAATGGTATACTCTCGTTCGTTCGTTACAGACTATCGCTAATCTGAATGAGATGATAGTCACACTTAATGTGGTATTTTATCCAGTCATTTCATTTTGATATCGTTTTTTTTTTTTATTTTATTAGTTATATAAAAGAGTATATGCCATTTAATATCAACAGTACAATGTTTACAGATTTGTTTCCACCGAATTCAATTCAAGTAAATAAACCCTCCAGATGATATACTCGTACTCCTCGTATTTGTATAGATATTAAATTGTTTTAAAATAAAAACAATATTTTTCTTGGTATGAGAATATTTTATTGCAAAAATAGGACTCAGTCAATTTATCCGCACACAAAGTAGATAAATTGACTATTCACATAAAGTAACTTTTCTGAAAATAAAATAAATTGCATTTGTTTGGGGTTTTGATACGGGAACAAAATTTGTTTGAAATGAAATGTCTTATGCTCGCATCTTATACTTTGCATAATATAAATTTGTATTTACAGCTCATATAAACGTATACATATATCTGTGTTATGTTGCAGATGAAATATGTAAATGCAGAATGTTTTATAAAAAATATAATAAATGAAATATGTATTCCAGGGTTTTATATGATGTGGTTCTGCACTGACGAGGAAGACTCCTATTCACATTCGCTCTCTGAATGTGGAACCCCATATCCACAAGACACGGAGATACTTTGGAGTTTTGGGGAATTATCTTCGAACTTTGTCTTAAAAGTATCGACGATCATGCTGTTAAAACTAGTCACATGAAAACATCATGCAATAGTTTCTTTACGATGACGTAGCATACTTTTACGACGAATTTGCCTCTGGTAGGTCGGTGATTCAGAAGAATTGAAGAATGTTGCAGATGTTTTGAAGCCCAATAACACCTTACAATAGGATTTATGTGTTATCAAACTTTCTAGCAACACTAACGACAAACTATTAAAAAAAATCATGCAATATATGTCAAATTTACGGCAATACGGCATCGAACTGCAATATGAAGTACAGATTCAATACGTTGATATCCTTGATTCTGGTGTATGTCCAAGCACACTAGATAGTCAATAAAAATATCATGTCTTCCGAAATATTGCGTCGACACTGCTACTATCAAAATCGAAGTGGAAAGAATAGAATGGCCAATGACGAGATATTTAGCTGAGATCTAGATAGATGTAACTTTATTACACCTAACATCTCATATTTCGATGCTGATGGACATACCACACAACGTACCTACTTATATTTCACATTTGTTAGCATACAAGTACTCAGAACATTTTGAGTTAACATCACTATTTCTTTTCTTTACAGGGTCTTCAAAAATTCATCTCGAACAATAAATGAAATCACAACTTTCGACGTGGAAATGAAGACAAGAATGCAATTCGTTGTATGGCGATGAAGCACCATCCAGCAGAACAGTGAAAAACTGGTACAACGAATTTAATCATGGCCGACGTTTACGCCAGGATGACTTTCGTGAAGATCGTCGAAAATCAGTTATTCTGCTACAAACCACCCATGCTGTACGTGAAATAAAAATGCAAGATCGTCATGTGACATATCATGAGATTCAGGCATTCTTGGACATTAGTATGACAAGCATCGATAAGATAGTGCATGAACATTTGACCGTAAAAAAGATTTGTTCTCGTTGGATCACACACAATTTAACAAACGTATAAAAAAGGCTTGTATCGATTGGCGCAAGGAATCGTTAAAAAAAATATGATCATGGTACATCAAATACTGTATATAAATCAAGAGTCGTAGAAATTATGAATTTCCGGTCATAAATCGAAGTTATAACGATGTCTATCATATTAATCAATATATTGCCTGTAGAGTAGCCCCGTCTAAACCACATTTGTGACATAAGAAGTATGTTTTTTGTGCCGATTATATGATGATGAAAGATACACTTTAATGATTGCTGATTAATGATATTAGGCACTAAATTATTGTATAGACACATGAGGTGTCAAACGTCAACTTATTATGAACACTTCTTTTATCATTATTTGTCAAACGTTTAAGTAATTAATTAAATCCATTAAATGGTATTCTAATTTTCAATTATCAATTTATTGCACCATTTAGTATTATCATCTTTTTTTTTATAAATACATTAATTTACAATATGATATGAAAAATGAAAATATTGTCGAATAAGTGTCACTCATATGTCAGAATGTCACCTAATCCATTTTATGTACTAAATATACTTACTAACAAGAAAAGACAGTAATATATGATGATGGATATGTGAAGCATATAATATAATTGAATAGAGAAACAAAGCAAAAGAAAACAAAATAGAAACTAGAGCTAAAACCTGATTATATCAAAATTAGAAACTTATTTGTCCTTATTATTTGAACGCTGAGATACTCCTGCAGCTTAAATAAATTATACGAAAATATAACCAAAAAATATATAGCTATGTTATTGTCTATATTCAGGCTTGACTCCGTCGATTAAAATGTTTCATTGAATTTTACTTCGTACAAGCACGATATCAATAGAAAAAAAGAGGTTGATAGCTGACTGATTGGCAAATTTCCATTACCAAATTAAACGAATTACATTATGAAATGCTTTTGCAATTAACGTATTCTCTAGATTTGGCGCCGACCATCTTATTATTTCGAAGCAAAGTCGTTGCTGATACTACTGCGTTACTGATTATACTGTCAGAAGTGCTGAAACTTATTTTAGGTGAAGAAGTGTGATCATCCGATGCTATTCCAACGGTAAGTTGAGTATGTTTGAGAACTGGCGTGACAATAGTTATTCACGTTGGCCGAGTTCAGTCTTGGAAATAAGTATCCGTTAAGAACTGGTTTCATACCTATATTAGATCATGCACGGATCACATAAATACGTTAAGAATCATTGTCGAAGAATCTATTTAATGGCAAGCACAATTAAAAGTGAAAAATTCGCGCATGATTTGAATTTTGATCCATTTGTGCGGTAAAGTATTGCCAACGAAAAAAAAAAAACAGCGTGAGAGCTGACAGTTAAGGGTTATTAAAAATAGAGCACTACACGAAAGATCAACGCGTTTTCATTGTTGAGTAACATTTAAAAAATAATTATGATTTGGCAGTCGTCTAGATCGCGACTCACAACGCAGAATATTGTATCGTGAAAGGTTTGGTGATTTGCGAGCAATCTTCTTTACAATTAGATTGGATGATGACAACGAACAACATGAGGTAACTTCTAACTAATTGACTTGACAATTTTTTCTTGACCGACGACATACATTTGTTGACACAATCAGAGTCTGATTTGCGACTGAAACTGTAGTCCATAGGTTGATGTTATGTTCGTATTGAAATATATAATAATAATAGACGAGATACAAGTAGAGAGAAGAAATAGTGAAAGGCGCGGCAGGTCTTCGCAATGTTAAGTGGGGTTATGACTGCGAGACCTGGAAAGTGGTGAATGTCATCATGTCACACCACCAAGTTTTCAGCAATATGTGCGGTTTTTTGGGCAAATATAATATCAAATGAGGATTTCATTTGTGAAGATGGTTGGATCTTGGTCAGCACATTTGAGTTCACTTCAGAAAGAACACTTTTATCGTAAAAATCTGAACGTTAGACATTTAAAACACAAAGCTTGTCTAATTCGGACTGGATAATTGTGTGTAAAAATGCGTTTCTTTAACAAATTTTGGGTTTGGTATTTATGATTTTAGTTGGGCAGAATATCCAATTATAGTTGTTTGGGTTAATTTTTGATATTACACACTGTATATCTTAAACGTTCAATTAAAATCGTAAAATTGTTTTTTTGATGTGAAGTTCAAGTTTCTAAATCCTAGGGTATAAGTCATTAGTCAGTAAAAACGAAGAAATACCAAACAATTTCCTTCTTGTGAAAACGATCCCATGTTTCTGCTAATGTCTCGAAATTTTACATGTTTGTTCTTGTAACTATTAACTATTAATTGACAATTTAGATCATGCTGCTACAAATTAATATTTGATGAATATATTGAAGTTCGCAGATCGAAAATTTACAATTCAAGCGATAAATGATTTTTCGTTTAAATTATACTGGACCTATAGCTCGAGATGACTATTTCTGTGTGGTATTTTACAAAATATGTAGGAAGGGGTTTATGTCGAGCATTTTAGGCTTATATTGGGCGACCATAAATATAGGACTCGTACACATTATTATTTGAGTATTGACATTGCTCTTCAACATCCTATTTTTATCACATATGACACATCGAAAGTTTGTTATGTGAAACTAAAAAAAAAAAGCTTCAACAGTGGTTCACATCAACATAACCAATTACATGATGTTAACCACTGTAAAATATACAAATTATTTATTCAAAACAGATGAATATATAAAAATATGTAAATTTCATGGCACAATTTCCGTAAATGAATTTTCCAGTTATTTTCATTTTAATAACATAAAAAGCTACTTTCTCTGTGGTCTGATGACTTCGTACGAGTTATTCTCGTATGTTAGGCTTCCAAACTCAAAAATTGTAAGTATGAAATATAAATTTTATGTATGAGATAATTTTCCAAATACAGAAAAAACATAAAATAAAAAAATAAATTTGCAGATACATAAAAACAACATAAATAATTTATGGCCAAACGTCATTAAGCAATTTACGAATATGTTTATTATTATGCATAGAATGGAAATAAATTCCCATTTCGTAATTGAGAGAATTTTGAATATAAGCAAATAGATTTCAAATTTCGTAAAGTACATACGAGTACATGAGTATGTATTTTAGGGAATTTGAAATCGCGAAAACGTCAACTGTACAAATTTACCGGAAACGTTAGCTTCATATGGCTAAAATTGAACGGCCTAAGGGGTTAGGCTAGTAATACCATTCAATTTCATCAACCTAGGCAACTGTGTGTTGGCAATTCACATTGCTGCAATACTGAATTACACGAGAAACGTCAACAAATGGCCGCGTACCGGACGGAAATACGATAACACGTAAACAGACACGATTTGGAACTTGGAACGAAGCTAGCGCAATTGGCTTAAGAATTAAGGAGGTACAAAAACTTGGTTGAGTAACATTCGATTTAAGGAAAACGGAGAAAGGACTATATCCACTGGTGAATCCCTGGTGACAGTAACAGTTCAGTTTTACAGACGGGTATTATGTATGGTACTATGTTATTTGTCGGCTTCAAATTGGCATTCGATAGTATTGATCGTGATATAATGTAAACAATTCTAAAAAGTTATGGAACACCGTCTAAACTGATGAATATGATCTGCGGACTATATCGTCATTCACAATGTAGAGTTTTGCATCGTAGTAGGCTTGATGATATTTTTGATGCACATTCGGGTGTAAAATAGTCGTTCTAATTTCACTCTTATGTGCAACTCAGTTTGCGACAGTAAATAAATATTTTCAGCGAAATAAAGATCTTTAAGTAGAGTGATGATGTGCTTCTCAGAGTTTACTTTGATCATAACCCAGTCGAACTACTATTGTCGAGCTGCAAAACGTGGAAGGTACCAAATAACATTTTCTGGTCAAATACAATATCAAATGAGAATTTGTGGAGACGGGTAGATCTGGAGGCGATGAACAAAATACGCACTTGACTGAGACCCGCAAAGTATTAGAAGATCCGTTCGTTCAAAAACAACGTAACGCAGAACCGTCATTAATGAGACTAGTACCAGTGGAAGAAAATTGAGTAAAGTGAAGTTATTGGTCAGAGATCGTGAATAATGGTTGTTGTCCTTGATTTTTTATGTCATATGGTGATGATCATGAATATCATGCAAAAAAAAAAAACTCAAATGAGTTTAGTAGTGTGATATGACTTTTTATTGGTGTTCTCTGTTATCTGGAGTCCTTTACGAAATTTTAAATTTAATTTAATTGTTAATTAATTTACACATTAGTAAGTGACTGTAATTAATTATTAATAATTATTGCCATAATTCATTGAATTTTTGTAATAAATTTAGTAATACAAATATGTTTATGACGAATATTTAAATATTTCCCGGTTAATTAAATTTTCATTGATAAAAATATGGTAAATTTATATAGAATTCAAATTTAAAATAAATACAGAAATAAGGCATTACGAGCATTTTTTTGTTAGATTGTTTTTCAAAATGTATACAATGAATTGAATAGGTTATTCATTGAAGTTTAGTAGCAATTTGGAAAATTGATAACATTTCTGATTGTAGAGTGAACAGCAATTGTTGTATATTAGCTGTAGAATTATTATACGCTAACGATAATTTGAACATTTGTGTAATAAATTCCTTAATATTTTAAATGCCCGAAAAGTGAAATAGGGAATGTCACCACTATTTTTCCTGCTCATTTTCTACTGAATGATGAACAAGGTAAACTCTGAACGTAATATTCTAACCAGCAGAATGTTCTTGGTTTGGAAATTGACAATATAACAATAGAACAGGTTTAAGGTTCCGCAAACAGTTAACAAATGTTTAAATAAATTTCAAAAATCCAAACGTTGCATAAATAATTGTTTATCGGTACTATTGAGTGCTGGAACCTGAAAGCTGACAAATAACACTGTGTTACAATTTTAAAAAATCTCCAAATAGGGGCATCAAGCCTATATTTACATTTGTGTAATCAAACACATTATGAAAAGAAAATTAATGAAGAATTACATATCGAGAGACGATGAATTGGTTTTTTAACTTAATAAACTATAATTCGATGGGACATACACTGAGGCGTTTAATCGGTGATATAAAAAAAAGTATTCACTGTAATTCCCAGGATAATAGAAGACTTGCAAGACAGTTAAATGGTAAATTAAATTGCCCAATTTAATTGTACAGTTGGTTCAATTGATTTCGGATAAGTCTAATACATAATACGGGACGAATTCTTACACATAGCAGTTAACCGAATTGCTTTCACATTATTTCTTAAATTTTGTTATACGAAAATATTTTCATAAATAATGGCAATAATGTTTTTATGAATTTATCAAAAAGTTTCCAACTTTTACGAGTATATCTGTTTTCATTGGTATAAAAATTGTATAAAACCGTCGAGAAAAGAGAAAATGTGATCAAATTTTTACAGATTTCGCCACATTTATATTAATACGGAAATCTATTTATATTTTCCTGATGTTACATAATAACTATAAAAGTATGCAAGTATATCAAGGGTGTATTTTTTATATGTCATTTGAAATCCCATTGCGAATTTTGTATATTTTTATACGAGTTTTTCTTCAAAAAAAAAATGTTTCTAAACAAAAATCAACTATGTAGATTAAATCTTTACTTATTATGACATTGATATGCTATAGCAAAATTTTTATATTCCCTTATTGATTTTGTGATTATACTTATTTTGTTTCCTTTTGCTATTGGTTCTATTACATAAGTGAAAAATTAAGCCACGAAGGCAAACAAACAATAGAAAGAAAATTATAACTGATATTTTATTACCCCTAAAGCTCTAAATTATACGACCTTAGAAATATCGAATTAACTCACTACACTGTGACAGATTTACACTTCATTATTTATTGATTATAAGCAAAGAGGTTAAAAAAAAGTTTGAGCTAGCACACAGCATCGCAACAAAAAATCAATAACATGGTCATTGTCAACTAACAAACTTCAAATAGCAATTAGAATTATTCCAGATTGGCAGCAATTAAAAGCAAACAAAATTTGTTTCGTTTCCAATATTAGATAATTTAGGATAACACCATCAGAAACTAATGGAAAACATAATAAATATTATATGGGCTATATTATTTCGAATAATTTAAAAGTACTTTATAATGACCGTGAAAATAAAAAGGGAACTAAGACTGCAACTTAAATTAAGTAGAAAATGTAAAAAAGTTTAAGGGTAGGACGTTAGATAATTGAATAATAAGAATCAAATATTTCATAATTCTTAACACCACACATTGTGCATTGACGGCACTAAATTTCTTTTTTGTAACCCACATCTTCAATCAATATGAACCGTACTTAAAATTAAATTTAATATAATACTGATACAATTTAATTTAATACTAATACAATTTAGAAACATATAAAACCCATAATGTCAGTTGAAAAAATTAGATATTGTGATTTATATACGAAACGCAAACCTTAGCTCGAACAATATTAATCGTAGCCCTTTAGACTCTTTAAACTAACACATATTATCCATTTTTATAGATTTATGATTAAACACACATTTGCAAATGCATTGAGGAGAACTGGTCATGAATTTCTTGGTTCCATCAATTATGCCTCAAGGATACTTATGGCGGCATTACGATTGCGATGTTAATTGGCCGTTTCAAATATGCATGTAACATCAAAGGTAAACTATAATTTGTTATACATTTGAATATTTCAATAAAGTAGTGCATTAATCCATGCTACCTAGTTTGTTGAATTGTTTTTCCAACCAGTCGTCAAACAGAACATTAGCACCATCTTTTTAGCCTCGATCACACGCCATTACTGACATATATAGTAATCGACTTACGGGTGTCACCCTTGAGTAGTCTCGATAATAGTCGGACACTCCATTCATAATCTTGGTGTGAGACTGGATGAGGTATATTGCATACTACACTAGTTTTAGATTGAATTATGATAAAAGTGAACAAGATCCTAATTTTGTCAATGATAACTGAATAGAATAGTGAGATATACTGTGCTATTTGGTTTAAGAATTAATGTTTCTAAAAAAAACAAAACTATATTGAAGATTGATTCGTCTGAGATATTCGTTGAATTCGATACTATACAAATAGACAAGGTACAGAATTTCTAAGATTATCTATTTTTGAGACTGCTGACACGGACTAAGAAAATGGAATTAAATTGGCCATCCACTGAAGCGTTCGGTCGATACAATGCAATTGAGTAGAATTTTTAGGATAATATAATATAAGATAAGTGATACCAGTTGATAAAAAAATAAATGTGATCGTGTGTGGTTTTATGTGAAACTCTCATTCAATATCACTATTGTTAAGGTTTTAATGTTGAGTTGTGTTAAACGAAGTTTGCTGATATTGTTTATATTTTATGTATTTAAATTTGTTTATTGTGTATTTATATTATTATAGTATTCTAATGATGTTAGTGATATTTTTTTATGTTCTTTATTTTCCGGACTGATTGATTCTAGCGAATTACATTTGGTGTATCTGAATTTAAATATCTACATTTCGACAGAAAATTATATTTACTTAAACTGCTTAGTAGTGTGTGCCCGAGTTTAATCCAGATCTATTTGGTTTTTATTTGTTTTGTACTTATTTCCATATCTTGTTTCATACACATATATTCCGTTTTTCACTTATGATAACTGCCATATTAAGAATATTATTTTAAACACGATATAGTTTCACAAACCCAGTTGGGAGTACAGTTCGTTTGATTAACATCTCTTACGATCTAGGAACCCGAAATATTTGGCAACAGACAATACGTTTTTCTCTTTATCTACTGTTTTTATAAACAAAGTAATAAATTGTGGCATTTTATTATAGTGACACGATACACTAAACAATTAAATGAAATTGAATAGAATACTTAAGGATCGTGTCCACTATAGATTTTTTTTTGTAGAGGTAGAAAAAACTTACGCGTAATTACGCTCAGAGAAGTGTTTACACCCATTCTAGCTCTACATAAGCGCTCCTTTCACTATCTACGTGAGAGTTCTTTCGAGTAAAAAACTCTATAGTGGACACGCAATTTTTATGTAAATGACAGACACCTTCTCTACACTTTACTAAACATGTATGATAAGTTTTTTCTCTACAATAGTAGTAGTCGTATGTTTTTGTTTTTTTTGGCATCAACATCAAAGAAAACACGAAATAAAATATTAAAACCGATCAACTTTTCTATACGTCTCTACAGTAAAGAAAAATTACGCTTCAGTGTACAGTCTGAAAAGAGCATGGTAGAGTTGTACTCAAAATTGCTCTTCAACAACTCTACATAGTACGGGAGAGTGGTAGAGACGCTCTAAGTTTACACACTGTAAGTAGAATCTCTACACTTTACGCACTACACTTTCCCGAAAAAACTCTATAGTGGACACTTGGCTTTACGTTGCTTACAATACAAATATACTAATGTCTAGCTCATTTATTCATTTATACATGACTACGTTGTGATGTAAAATCTTCAATTTTCTTGAAAGAAAATTAAATTAAATTACAAAAATTGGATTCACTGAAGTTATCTAATTCATTAATCTTATTACTTATGTGAATCATAAAATAATTTACGTTATCAATATAATAGAATTTTTACAACCCTTACATTATTTTTCTATGCATATTTTTTAGGTCAACGTCAGATTTGAATAAAAATATTTGCTTTTTTCAATAAAAATTCCCATTGAACATATAAAATTAAAGAGTTTAAAAGGCTAAACGAAACGATATACTCGTATATGTACATATTGAATCTTTAAATTTCAAATGTATTTAACTGTTCTGAACAAGTACGAGTACGTGGTTGTACAATTTTATTTTTAACTGACAATCAATAGACAATCAATAGACAAGCAATAAAAAAAAAATTTGTTTAAAAAGGAAAAATTGGAAAAAGGGATAAACTCGTCGTCGGCACGATGAATAGAATATCCGGAAATATTTTTAGAGTAAATAAATTTAGGTTGACTATAAGCCAAAAAAAAAATTCTATGATTTAATATTGGAAATATACTTCATGTTGATATATACCGAGTGATATTGACAAACACTTTTTATACAGCTATATGTACAGACACTGGCAGCAAATGTACTTGATGGTCTATAGATATATGACGATGGAATATGCACACATAAGTTTGCTAGATGAACTAAGACTGTATATATACTATACTCTATATATTTGCATACGATCTAATACATGATGGAAAATATGCTATTTAAACAAAGTGGAAATTTATTGAGTGGAAACTAACATTATTCTGTATATGATATAACACATACTCCGCATTTGTTCCAGTCATATGCAATACAGTATATAATAGAACGTTGTATACAACTTAATATTGATTATTCATTTATACATTTCCTGTTTTTGATTTTCAATCGAAAATTACTTTACGTATATCTGGAATATATTTGCAGAAGATTAGATCTGAACAATACGTCTTCAAGGGCGGTTCAGAATGAATATTACAAATTTCACAAGGTAAGAGGAAAAGTAACATTGAAAATATATAATTTTATATTTATAACATTTGTTTATATGCTTGTCGAGTATGCTTCAAGTAGACATACAGTAGTATTAGAGTTCAACTTAACCTATACAAAACATGAGCGCATAGTGCGACACTTACGATATTACATTGTTGTTTCTTATATGCATGTAACATTAAATGTGAACTCAAATAATTATAATTAAAATCTACCAACTGGACAATATAGGATAAATTATAATTATCGGGTTATATTAGATGTACAAGCAAGGTTTAACGGATTTACAAAACAAAAAAGTGGAACTTAATGTATGAGGTCATATTGTAATCACATTTATGTTTAAGCGCCATAATGATGCTGCTTCCATTTGAAGAAAAAAGTAATTGCATGAGGCTTATGAAGACCATGCTCCATCAATTTTAACATGTGAATACTGGTGTTGTGATTTTAATACGTAGGATATGGATCATGAAGAAAGGTGCTATTGGATCAAGACTAATATTATAATGCAATCACAATTCATACCAAATATACACTACGCTAACGATATTTAATCACTTGTAGCGCATGCCAACATACCACATGCAACATGAATCATGAATTTTCACCATGCAACTATAAACTAATGAATGCAGTTATGGAAAATTATTATAAACTACGCTCTATATTAGGACATTGTATTTATAAGTACTGTACGTTTAACTCAACATAACTTTCCAATAAGGACAAAGAGTATTAACAGCTCCATAAATGACAATAGACCATTTCAAACAAATAATCTGAAATACCATGCTTGTCAAATTTTTACATCAAATGCAAAAACTTTTAATTATAGAAATGTAAGGTCCCTCAGATTCGGCGAACCAATTAGCAATATAATCAAATATTCAGTAAATTTTTATTATCTAGAACAACTTGAACGGATTTGTGTCAATAACGGTATTTTGATTAATTACCATCAACAAGTGAAAGTCGCCATTAGTTTGATATACAACATAGAACAATATTTTTAATGCATTAATGAGGATACATAAATGCTAACGAATGTTTTTAGAGGTATCGACTGACGTACATGTGCACACACTGGCAAGATACTATATGTTCTGCATAAGCGACACCGGGATATGCCAAGTCAGCGGCTTTAAATATTTTGGAATTATACCTACTTCTATTTTCAATAAAAAGTTGTTTTGTGTTAGTGGATACCGTACTCCCTAAAACATAACTTTACATAAAACAATTCAATGTCTCACAGCATCCAAAAGAACAGAAGACTCAATTAATATACAACTGTTAAGACCATTAATATTATATGCATTCTTCCGCTCATATAAAATGGAAAAGATTAGAATTCTTGAACGCAAAGATTTTTGACTGTAAACATATTAGCAATTGAAGAAATTGTCATGCTGGCTGGAATTGAAAGAATTGACTAAATGTTGGTTTTTAAATGTTGCGAAAATAAGCCTGTTTCCAACTAAATTTCTGAGTTACACGAGAACACCATGTGTACAATAATCATCTGGGATTACTCAACTGTAACTTTTGAATACGGTACATTTGTATCAATATTTGACTTAATAATAAAAATAGAACTTTTTTTTAATTTGAATTGAACACATCTTTTAACGATGTGTGCCTTTGTTGTTATTTAAGTACAAATTTTACAGAATCTGGTGAGCGATTGTTAGTTAGTGCATTATGATTTCCAGTGCTACAAAATTCGAGATTGTTTGTGAAATTCGAGATTCTGAATTTACATTATTTTAAATTTAGAATTGTGCTACTACAAGGATTTTATAATGATAATCAAATGCTGAATTTGAAAAGAACTATGTGAGTTAATGTTGTTGATGTTATTGTACCACATAAATGATATATTGCTGATTTTGTTGTACGCTTTTTTTTTTTTTGTTTTAACCAATAACCCATACCTTTAATTACTGAATTATCTGCATTAATTTTCCGAATGTTTTCTTTATAATCTTCAAGATGAATTATTTATAAAAATTATGTATTTAATTTAAAACAAAAACAATACCACAATTTATATAAACAACCAATGTTTACTTATATACTACACTACTGTCAAAAAAAAACCTACTCATGCGGTGTTAAAAGTTATGTACAATAATTTAGGTGAATTCGAAATATTACATAGTTTTGCTTAACGTACGAAAAGAGTGCGTTCAATCACACAGGCTATTGTTGTATGAAGCCAGAATTCGCCGTAAATAATGTATTATCATTTCATGACTATATTTGCACATTGAACGTGTTATTTTTTATTATACGAATGCAGAAATAAACAATCTTTTTTATGACGTGGCATTGTCATGAAAACGTTTGGATTAAACGCGTAAAACGGTGCTTTCATTTTCTTTCTATTATTTTTATGCAATTTAAGAGTTTAGTAAATAATTAAATAATCCATTAGGATACAACAATATGATTTATTGTATAAATAGATCTCAGGTATGATTTAATTTTTGTTAATTTAATTAAAACCAATGTCACATTTTATTATTTTATTGTGTATGTGTAGCATTTTTTTTCAAATAAAAATTTCTCGTTTTTGTGTTGTGCTTTTAGAGTTTATTTGAAAAGCAACTAAGATGCCTCGATGCTTGCATCATAAATAATGCTATTTTGATATGATAGATATTGGTTAATTCAATTATAGTGACCGAAGTTGGTCACTATTTAATCTAATGTATTTGTTGGACAGCACGCGACTGTGAAGACCGACCAATTTGAAACTGTTAGGCAACAGATCCAGTCAAACTGTATGTTTTCTCAATATATTGTATATGTACAACTAACAGAAGCGATCTATGATCACCATGCTGTGAATAACGGGTTGTACACCCTTACCCTACCAAATGAGCAAATAATTCATGTCTCTAACACCAGGTATTTAATTCAAATATCTTTCATACATCCTCATCAGTCGTAAATCACAATCTCACAATTTAAACCCTTTATAGAAAGCTATACTAGTCATCTAATAGAGTTGTAATTGTAACGTATTGTTTTTTTCCGACAAATCTTTTCCTAGTTTCCTACCAAATTATGAATCCAGTTCAATATCAGGTCAATAAGTTTCTCAGTAGTGAATTGGAAAATTAAATTAAATCTTAAAAATGTGAAACAAATTTGTTCAGATTTTAAGTTTTTACATAAACAAACATAGGCTGCCTTAAGTAAAGCATAATTGACTCTGAAAATTAAATTCTCAAAACGTTGCTGAAAAGTAGGATGACAGTGCATCAATTATGGATTCCATTATGTCTGATTAGTGTCTGATGATATTCCAACCTTTTAGGGTTTATTCTAGTTAAATTGCCGAAAATGTGTAACTTGGATATGTGTCAAATTGTATCTAACCGTAAGTTTGTTATAAAAGGATTGGCAAATGTTTGGTATGCTAAATACAGTCTGGCAGTCGACACAAATTTCAAGAAAAAGTTGTGCTTCTGTACATCGAAAATAATTGTTTATCGGTACTACTGTATGACTGCTAATCTTGGATGGTGACAAATAACATCGTGTGACAAATTTAAGTTTTCCTCAATAGGTGCTTTAGAGGCGTACACTAATTTGTAGAGACTGGCAGATCTGGATGCGAGTAACAGAATTGCTCAACCGAAGTAATTGGAATTGGATTGGCCATCCACTGACATGACCGGTCGGTGAAATTGTAAAATATACATTTGACAGGAATACCTAGAGTAGTTAAATAACCTGTTGCACCAAAACAACGTGGTGCCAGTAACGCGTCTATTACTAGTTGAAGGGGATGGAATTGAGTAAAGGTTCTGGTCAAATATCGTAAACAATAGCTTGATGCCCTATGCTCCCACATGGAATAAAGGTGATTATAATGATGATGATGAATCGAAGTTGTTCAATATTAGCAAATAACCTATCCTTCCCAATTCTTCCTTAGTACCGACATCAACTCTTAGAACGAAAAAGCAAGTCTAATTCCTCAAAAAAAGCCTAATTTTTTAGAACCATTGTTACGTATTACAGTTATTACGTGACATGCTTACGACAACTTACCAAACATGACATCTGCACTTTGTATTATTCAGTTACCAATACAAGATCAGGTATATTAAAATAATGCTTGCTGATTTTCCGACAGTTTAAATATGAATAATTGAGGCGAATTGTATATGATTTATATTTATTTATTATATATATAATTTATGCAACTGTGTACTTACAGATAATATCATGTCAAACCAAGAAATTGATTATTGACGATATATTTAACATTTATTTTATACACCTACATCTTTCATATTCAAGAAAATAATATGTCAACTAAAGATTGATTATACCCTGAATAATATGGAATTCAATTTATATAAGAAATTCTTCTATCTCTCAATGTTGTCACCAAATATTCATGTACCGTATACAACCTAAGTTCGGTATAGGGTAAATAAAACATGTCTTTGTCCATCTAAACAACTGAATAAAATTTCTATAATAATAGATAAACCTGTACAATTTTCTCATAAATTTCAATTTCACAAAGTTTTGTATGGAAATATTCAATTCCCTATTTATACAACTGGTCCAAATTGTGTTAGGATCAACCAACTGAATACACCAAACCATTATACTATTATTATATGTACAATAAAACTGTATAACTCTCAAAAGATTTATCCAAGTTACTGGAAATAGTTCCTTAAAAGGTAAAGGTGAACGAATATTCTTTTACTATTTATGTACAATAAATTGCTATAAAAGGGATAATGGAGTATGAGCACTACTTACTGTTGGACAATATTTTATTTACTTAGGCCAGTATAACTATGTGTAATATTGATTTTAAAATGAATTTATCCATGTATACTTTATCTACTTACATATGCTTAGTGTGCTATATGAGGTTAACACTATATGGCCTGGGATATATCAAATACCCTGAATTTAAGTGAAATGATATGGAATGTAAGGAAAATATTCGAAAAATACTGCTGCAAATTAAAATTATTATTACCTGGTTCAGGCGTTTATATGCCTGGGAAATGATTTTGCAGAGAGTTTTACCAATATCGAAATGAGCATACGCCTAGGTAATTTAAAATGTCTTACTTCATAATCACAATCTCACACCTGTACACCATATGGGCGCATCCACACTAATTGTCGTTTCTAATATGCACGTAACATCACTCAACTTGACGTAAATATATACATAGAAATGTTTGGAGTAGTGGTTTATGTTTTGGTCAAACCACGAGTTTCTGATTGATTACCATAACTGTTTATGGGTTATTTGCCTTGATCTATTTGTTTACCTCAATTTTGACCATCAATTATGAAGTTTTAACTTGATAATAATTGTTTAAGATGTCACAAAATATGATAGAATACTAAGTTAATGCAAAATAATAACAATAACACGGTAGAACCTACTTTGAATAACTAATTCTGCTGGGCTTTCTAGATCGCTAGACTGCAACAAGATACTGGACGAGATAATATATGAATTAATATACTAAATTCTCTATAGGTACAAGTAAGTTTCAAGTTTGGTATTAGAATACAAGCCCGTATTGTGAAAAATTGGTACAATTTATTTTATTCAAAGTATTGTCCATCGCTAACCAGTACTATATCTTTCTAGCAGCATACGAATCAGGCCACGAGTCGTAAGTTATAATCAAAAACAGCAATGTCTAGTAAATACGGCGGATAAGGTTAGGGCATTCCATTTCAGCTCTTTCAAATATGCTTTGACTGACCCTTGCACATGTGGTCTAGCATTGTTAGGCTGAAGGCTGAAAAATAACTTTATCGTGTCTGCTCCAATTGCGATCATTTTTGATGTACGGTTCAAATGCATCAGTTATTCGGTAGAATACAGCCGTTTATAATAAATAACACTTTACTGTCCTCACCAAGGTGACGAAAGGAGTGGGCGACTATCATCGAGGTTACTCAACCAATTTTTACTTCCACGCGGTTTCACCGGTAACTCGAACACGGTATATGCCAGTTATGGCGTGTGATCGAGGTTAAAAATATTGGGCTAATATCTTGTTTATCGACTGGTTGAAAAAATAACACAACAAACTAGGTAGCCGGGGATTTATACACCACTCTATTGAAATATTCAAATGTATAACTGGATAATTATATACTATATTTTCCTGTTGGTAAATTTCAATTACATGCATATTTAAAACGCCATCGAGGCATAAAGGTTCAGATGGTGACATAACATGCGCTGGAGTCATGCATATTTTGGTTGACCGAGCTTGAGATATAGTCATTTTTTATCGTTAGTAACAATAAGTTCATTTTTTATTATGCGCCGTATACTTGAGTTATTCACGTTCAGATTTTTAATCAATTTTATTGCACTCTAGCATTTTGTGATGATTTTACAGTATTTCTGTATTATTCAAAACTGCCGAAAGACAGTAAGTTTTAACGATTATTAAAGATTAACTTTAATGTAGATGAAAAAGGCTTAAAAACTGCTTCAAACTATCCATCATTAACAAAACTGAGGTTAGATTAGTTGTCAATATGTGATACATGTAGTTCTTATATATAATGCCGTGCTAAGTGGTGTGTATCGCTAAGGTCATCTAGTTTGTTGGTTACATATCTGTGCAATAAGTCTAAAAACAAGACATTATACCAATATTTGCGAACACGACTACACGCCATAATTGAAATTTTCTATTATCTTGTTTTTCAGTGGTATCATATTCACAAGAACGTTAGTCGGTCATTCCATTCAACAGAATCCAGTATAATAACCGGTAATCTTAATATAATAAAGAATCATACATGAGGAATATGAATAATAAAAAGCATCTATAAAATGTACATAGACGCATTATTAAGGTCATATCAAGGAAAAATAGATATTAATAAATTTTTTTCAATTCATAAAATTTTATTATAAAATTTACGCTTTTACAGAAATCGATTTTACTATACAAACGTGGCAGACAAAGAATAGTATCAGTACTCCCAAGATGCATATCTGTATATTTATGCTGAACTGAAGTACATTTATCATGAAAACTTAAGAAAATATTTACGAGGCATATTTTCCACACTTGAAGCAGTACAGTTTTTAATAAAAATGGCAGAGACAAATTGAATGTCATATATTAAGCATGTGATAATCCAAAAGATTGTTTAGTATTGACTTGGGACTTCTACTTCCAAAGGTATTATTTTGAATAAATTATATTTTAAAGTAAAATGTACAAGAATAAGAGGTTACATTAACAACGCATAATAGTATTTTATGTAACGATTTTTAAAAACTAAATATTTAGTCTCATACTATGGTAATGAATAAACGAAAGGTTTAATGGTCACACATTCTATAAACTAACGCGGTTTTTAATAATTTTCGCGATATGAAAATTCTTCGAATTTTGCTACCAAAATAAAATCAATAAGCTGAAGGGAAATCATAAATTCAGAAATATTTGCATATGTTTGTAGCGGTCTTTTCTATAGAACAAAGTTGACATTCCATTTGCAGCTATATTGGACTATACTGATAGAAATGTATTGTAAACGTTGTATCGAAAATCATCGAAAAGTCAAATTACTGACTATAAAGACAGAGTATGCGGCTGATAATAATCAGAATCAGCCTGTATATTTGTATTGATGCTTTCAAGATTTGCATGTTCTCAATTCGATATTTGCTATTAACTATTGTTAAGTGTGTTGTGCATATTTTCGCGAAAATAGGCAATTAATCACTACAATACGAATTGCATATTGTCATCAGTAGTAGTCTCAATTAGATATAAGATTTTGAATATATGATAACAGTAAGAAAATTACCTAAGGGATATGATGCGATACCATCCGTAACCTCAATACGTAACATGAATGCATTACCCATGTCAGCACTACTTTATTCCAGAAATCATTTCTTATGGAGTACAAGTCCCATTTATGGGTTGATGCTACAGCGGCCACCCTTTATTTTCTATCCCATGAGCAGGATAAAATGTAAATAGTGTTATTTTGAGCATTAAAGAGTAACCAAATTTTATTTATACGTTAAATTTTTTCTTCTAAAACGACAAATTCTGGTTTCTAATTTCTATGCAATTATTATCCATTCTACATTAAATACATTATAAGATTCTACACAATCCCTTTTAGAATTATACTTTTCAGAAATGCAAAGGGGAAAAAAAATTAAACAAATTTATTCTTGAAATCGCTAAAAATTCTCATTATTTGCTTTTTTTAGTTCAAAAGCATTAGTTGAACGGAAAGAAAATTTAGAATCCCTTGATACGATATTTCCAGGAATCTATAAAAGTAAACCAATAACCGTTTCGAAATAAAATTAAATAGCTAACTTCATTGTATAAAATGTTTCATTCCGCAATCGACTGTTTCTTGTCTATATATTTTTATTATGCACAAAGACTGTCTGTTACTTTATATCAAACTGTCTATACTCTTGAATTTATCTACATAGAGCTTCAACGTTGTAAAATTTTACATCTATCCAAAAAAAAAATACTTATTTTAAAAATGTTGGCAAAATAAACAAAGAAAATCTACATCACCATCAATTTAATGAAACTGTAATATCTTCTTTAATAAATCAATTTTACTACGATTTTATTTTCCAAATTGTAAGACACTACACAAAATAAGAAAATTTAATATGAAAATCCGAAATTTAATGTAAATAAATTGCAAATTATGGCACTAAATTTGATATATGAGTATGTATAGTAAATTTTGTTGGGATGCAATAATTTCAGTCAATGTATAAGTGGTGGATAGCCTGCTAAGTTATAAGTATTATCACTTGATGGCCGTAGTCAAAATATCAAGTGACAGCTAACTGTAAAAGTAGATATGTTTTACAGTTGTTGACACCTAATGTCAAATGACAGATAGGCGTAAAAATCTTTGGTGTCCCATCACCAAATTTACTTTTCAATATGCAACGAACCTTTTGACAACATACCGTTATATATTTTTTTCTTTTTTTTTGCAAACCATTGTTTTTATAATTAATACGATTTTTACTGCTAGCAATCTGTCCTGTGAAGTAAGAGACTTTTCAGATTTCACTTTGCAGTTTTCTAAATATTTCAAACACATAAAGTCAATTTGAGACGACTTACTAAACTGCTTTTGTACGTTATTAGGTGTTCCTATTTTGTTTTGCAAAGTGTTTGTTATGACCTTAATTATATGCCATTGCCAAATTCATAGCCAATATGACTAACATTAGAATTTAGATTCATCCTCACGTCACATTATAAAGTGTAAAACCGTTTAAATTGATGATGATGCTGGAATCAAATAGGAAGGATCTAACCAATATACAATACATTCATTTCGTTGATGAAATTTGCCTTCTATCATTAGCTAAGTAAATATGTGAAATTAGAATTACTTGTGAAAAATGACTCGGTAATCGATCTAAAAAATTAGTTTTCACTGAGAAAATAATATCGGGTACGTCGATTGCGTATAGAATTTGATATTACTAATATTTGGGAAGCAATTTTTGAGAAACAAACTATAATGGTGCTGAAACAATTTCCGTATTTAAAGGCATCTACAAATATTTATATGCAGAAAACATTGTAGCATTAATTGCAGATTCTAATATGAAATGCGTATTTTATAAACTAATCATAAATCGGTACTGTTGTATGACCGAAAGAATTGAAAGGTGACAAATAATATCATGTTACAAATCCAACTGTACGCTTATATATGCTTGACGCGCGTTTTAAAATTTCCTAGCTAAACACAATATTGGACGAGAATTTATGAAGATGGGCAATCGCGATGAACAAAATTCAAAATCTTATAAAAGTGTAATTGGATTCGGTCGCACCAGTGTAACTGCTATCAGTTACTGATATTGCACTTAACTAGAATGTTTAAGGTAATAAAAGAGAGAGCCTATCAGTGACATAGAGCGAAGTGTAGGTTTTATTGTGGGTTGAATTATGATATGAATCTGTTACCGGGAATAGCAAATTTATAAAAATCCTATATTATATTACCTACATTGCAGTCAGATATATTGAAATCATTAATTATTGAAAATTATTAGTGTAGAAGGTTATTCTATTAATGTTCCAATAATTAATTCTGTTTCTTAGACGATATAGAGCCAATTGAATTAATTGCCCAAAAATAATACATCCATTAAAATGTGGTGACCATCCCGTTGTATTTGATCATTTGATGAATACATTCAAACTTGATGATCAATTAATGAATGCATTTAATGTCGAGGATACATTTATTAAAACTGTGGCTTTGAAAACTATAGACTATACCACAATTTGAAATGAAAGCTGTGAATGAACATTAAACACATGCCATGATTTACCTCACTTAATAAATTTAATAAATATTAAAACAAAAATCTACTAAGCCCTGTGAAACGTATTTTTAAGTTATAACAAATATCAAAAACATTTGATTTCGTTGGGTCTATTCCACCCGGCATTATTTAATATCAGAGGTCAAGATATAGTAACATTCTATGGTACAAATAGTTTGATATTGAACTTGATGCACGGTAGGTGTGAAACTGGACTTTCGAAGTGACTAAACTACAATTGAATTTCAGTTGGACATCACATAAAGATGCACTTTCTAATTTGCTGCAATCGCGGACTCGAGGATATTTTATTAGAAAAATGGTGAAAAAAATGTCTCAACGAATTTTAACATGAAAGTTCTATTTCGAATTCAATGAAGACTGACTTATACATATAAGTTAATTTAAAGAAAATATTATAAAATCAGTGTAGTGACGAATAAATATTTTTGTTTAAGATAATAATAGACGAATGTCTCAACCTTAGCAAATTTCTTCTCTTAGTTTAGAATTGCGCAAAGTATTTTGAAATTACAATTCCTTCCGCAGCGTGGATAACAGTTGAGAAATATATTCTATATACTTACTTTTACATTAGCAGATAAACTAATAATTTGTCAAGATTTGAAACAATAATTATGAATTCTACTTAAATATTTTATAACAACAATTGGAATTGATCTTGGATTTGTTGAATTATTAATTTTGCATACAATATACAAAATGTACATACCTAAAAAGAAAGAAATATAATTAGAGAAATTTATAATTATATATACACAATATTTAATGCCATAGGATGGTTAATTATTGCTTTAAAAATCATTGGAAATGATAGAGTACATATAGGAAATGTAAGACAAGTCAAATAAAGTCAATGTGCAATAGATAGTAACTCAATTACTATCTATTGCACCAGTTAAGGATTTGATATGAAAGTGACGATTAGAGCTAATGCGGCAGTTACATAATATTTGCTTTTATGATAACTAGACTAAGCAAATCAGTTTAGTAGTTACGCAGGGAATCACGTCAATCACATGTTCAAATCCAAAACACAAGTCTAATAAATTGACTGAAAATTTCTTAAATAACTCCAAAGTGGATAATTCGAACACGATGCCACCAATACGCCCCATGATCGTATTCAAAATGAAGCCATTTTTTATTCGGTTAAGAGTCATGCATACAATCTCAGCATTAACAAAGCACAAGCAGATGGTATTTCGGTCATAGTTCTGCGTCATCACTCTGACTTCTATACATCACCAGTTCACTATTCCCAAAAATTGATCAAAAATCTAACCGATCAAATTACTTATAGCAATTACTTCAATTTTATCGTTGGGCTTGCAAATTCAAGATCAAATCAACGTTTAAATCTAAAAAAAATCGTCATTACAATTTTCGGTTTATGGGATCAACTTTCCTTACTGAAATCTTGTAGCTTAAACATGTTCGGTGAAATGTGGATGATTGCAATATGTTTAAGATTTTTGACAAATTTTATCACATGATATTATTTTTTGTGTCATTTCTGATAGTTTCAAACGTGATACAATACTTTCTATCTCTAGTGTTGGCAGTACCCTCTGCATTATTCTTAATATTTCAATATAATTCCAAGTGGAGTCATGGTCAATACATTGTAACAATTGACTAATCTTTTATCAATGAATTAAAGTTAATTTTTGATTGTCGTGTGCAAATCGTGTGAAATGAAAGTAAGACACAACTATGTTTACTGTCGTATAAACAGGTTCACCTAATTTGAATTTTGCAAATTTTGGATGGTAATTTACCTCATTTTTTAAATTTTAATGTCTCGAAACATACAATTCTCAGCTAAGTTGGAATTAGCATATCTTCATAATCATAACTAAAAATGCTTTAGAAAATATTGAAATGCTCATGCGACTCGTTCTTGGCTTCCACGGCAGCGTTTAATGGAGAACTTTTCGATTTATTGGTGAATAACGAACGATTGATCATAGTGCATAATATTAGAGCACTTTCTTGTTTCTACATTATTGTTACATTGCTCTATCGAGATTGCTAATATCAGGCCCGATATTCTGGTATCCCCATTAACTACTGGATATGTTCGCCGTCTGTTAATTTTACATTTCGTAGTTCAATTAAATACCTAAATACTTACATATTGTATTTCGTCTTATCTATGGAACCATATTTCAATTGATGCGTTTCTAGAACTATATGGTCTCTAAAAATTCGAAACAAATGTCCATAAATTTCTTCGTCTAATCACCACCCATTAAATTATTTTATGAATAAACAGTTAAGGGTTTAAGACTGATGTGATATATTGTGGGCAATAATTACATCAAATATCAAAAGTAATATTTTAAATTTATTATAATCATAATATTAATAAACATTTCATTATATTTTTAGGGAAATTTTAGCAATAATTACAACAAGTCTGCAATATACATAAAACTGTACGGATATATGAGTAAATATAGCACAGTATCATTAGAATTTTCAAAATAACTTTGTAAATTTGTTAGACTTTCACCAATAACTCACGATATAACGACGGAAAAGCAATGGTGAAGATGGTTTTATGTGTGCACAATTTAAAATTAGCTTTTAATATTAAAAAAAAAGGAAAACTTTATGATTATAATGATTGTTATATTAAGGTTGAATAATTTCATTTAGACTCGTAGAGAGAGCAACATGTGATTTTCATGTTTTCCTTATAATTAAATTGACGTTGAACAATTTCAACGAAAAAAAGGAAAAAAAAAAAAAAAAAAAACAATTATCAAATTTTATTGATTATATAGAAATAAATTTAATTTTTTTAGTTTACGTTCGTCAACGACTATATAAATAAAAATAAAATCAATAAATTATTTGGAAATACCAATTTACAGGTTATTATTTTATTTGAAATTATAAAGCTTTAAAAAAATTAAATTAAAAAATAAATATAAAAAGGAAATATAATATGGATAAAGTTAAAGAAAAACAAGTATAAAACAATTTGTTTTTCTATATACGTTTTTCTTTTTCTTATATTTATTTGGATAAATTGGAAGCAAATATTTTTTTTTTTAACTTTTATATATCAAAAAATGTAATATGAATAAGGGTTTGGTTGGTTATCGAATAAAATAAGAGTGAAAAATAAAAAGTAAAAATATAATGATGTACACAACATATATAATATTTTGGCAATGGTGTATCGCCGTACGTTTAATATATAAAGAGGTGAAATTGTTGGGCATAGCATAAATTTATAGTTACCATAAAACATATTCAGCAATTTATTATTTTTTTTTTAACCCTTATACTGAATGTCAAGTTTAATATTATTCCTATTTTTTGTCGATTTTTACACTCATATGCGAAGATGTATCCATACTACACTAAATTTTATTGATGATATTTACAAGATCGAATTTTCCCTTTCACATATTATATGAGATTGGTTTTAAAAAGGGTGTTGAAAAAAAAAAAAAGGATAAAATTTGTATCCTAACCAAGTAAACTAATAGGAAATTGATCCAACTCGAAAATGTTTCTCTATATTTCAAGATTACTTACATAAAACGAAATTGTAAAGGACATAAAACTTGATATGTTACATAATGTGTAATTGGCGATGACTTTTGTTAGAGCAATGAAACGGAAATCAAATAATTTATAGAGCCTTTTATTATTACATTTTGTATATTTACTATATTTTGAAGAAATTACACACATTGATCTTAATAGTCACTTGTTGCAATCTCCATACAAAATATATATATATATATATATATATATATATATACATACATATAACTTACAAAAA